>JBBPBS010000966.1:254358-268222 GCA_037974835.1 Cicer judaicum | reverse complement strand
CGAAAATGACCAAAATGTTCATCCAATGACACAAACACCCCTATTAGATGCACAAGATTGGTTAGAAACCCTAATTGGACAAGAATAAGCCAAGGGAAGACAACAATGACCTAAATGTTCATCCCATGACACAAACACACCTATTGGATGCACAAGATTGGTCAGAAACCCTAATTGGACAAGAATAAGTTTGGGGAGGTCGAAAATTACCAAACTGTTCATCCAATGACACAAACACGCCTATTGGATGCACAAGATTGGTTAGAAACCTTAATTGAACAAGAATAAGGCAAGGGATGACGAAAATGACCTAAACGTTCATCCAATGACACAAACACACCTATTGGATGCACAAGATTGGTTAGAAACCCTAATTGGACAAGAATAAGCATAGGGAGGTCGAAAATGACCTAATTGTTCATCCAATGACACAAACACACCTATTGCATGCAAAAGATTAGTTAGAAACCCTAATTGGACAAGAATAAGACTAGGGAGGACGAAAATGACCTAATTGTTCATCCATTGAAACAAATGCACTTATTCGATACACAAGATTGGTTGAAAACCCTAATTGGACAAGAATAAGCCTAGGGGGGACAAAAATGACCGAAATGTTCGTCCAATGACACAAACACACCTATTGGATGCACAAGATTGGTTAGAAACCCTAATTGGACAAGAATAAGCCTAGGGAGGTCGAAAATGACCAAAATGTTCATCCAATGACACAAACACCCCTATTAGATGCACAAGATTGGTTAGAAACCCTAATTGGACAAGAATAAGCCAAGGGAAGACAACAATGACCTAAATGTTCATCCCATGACACAAACACACCTATTGGATGCACAAGATCGGTTAAAAACCCTAATTGGAAAAGAATAAGCCTAGGGAGACCGAAAATGACCTAATTGTTCATCCAATGACACAAACACACCTATTGGATGCACAAGATTGGTTAGAAATGCTAATTTGACAAGAATAAGCCTAGGGAGGACGAAAATGACCTAAGTGTTCATCCAATGACACAAACACACCTATTGGATGCACAAGATTGGTTTGAAACCCTAATTGGACAAGAATAAGACTAGGGAGGACGAAAATGACCTAATTGTTCATCCAAAGACACAAATGCACTTATTCGATGCCCAAGATTGGTTGAAAACCCTACTTGGACAAGAATAAGCCTAGGGGGGACGAAAATGACCGAAATGTTCATCCAATGACGCAAACAGACCTATTGGATGCATAAAATTGGTTAAATACCCTAATTGGACAAGAATAAGCCTAGGGAGTTCGAAAATGACCTAATTGTTCATCCAATAACACAAACACACCAATTGGATGCACAAGATTGGTTAAAAACCCTAATTGGACAAGAATAAGCATAGGGAGACCGAAAATGACCTAATTATTCTTCCAAAGACACAACCACACCTATTGGATGCACAGGATTGGTTGGAAACCCTAATTGGACAAGAATAAGCCAAGGGAGGACGAAAATTACCTAATTGTTCATCCAATGACACAAACACACCTATTGGATGCACAAGATTGGTTAGAAATGCTAGTTTGATAAGAATAAGCCTAGGGAGGACGAAAATGACCTAATTGTTCACACAATGACACAAGCACACCTATTGGATGCACAAGATTGGTTAGAAACCCTAATTGGACAAGAATAAGCATAGGGAGGTCGAAAATAACCTAATTGTTCATCCAATGACACAAACACACCTATTGGATGCAAAAGATTAGTTAGAAACCCTAACTGGACAAGAATAAGACTAGGGAGAACGAAAATGACCTAATTGTTCATCCATTGAAACAAATGCACTTATTCGATACACAAGATTGGTTGAAAACCCTAATTGGACAAGAATAAGCCTTGGGGGGACAAAAATGACCGAAATGTTCGTCCAATGACACAAACACACCTATTGGATGCACAAGATTGGTTAGAAACCCTAATTGGACAAGAATAAGCCTAGGGAGGTCGAAAATGACCAAAATGTTCATGCAATAACACAAACACCCGTATTGGATGCACAAGATTGGTTAGAAACCCTAATTGGACAAGAATAAGCCAAGGGAAGACGAAAATGACCTAAATGTTCATCCCATGACACAAACACACCTATTGGATGCACAAGATTGGTTAAAAACCCTAATTGGAAAAGAATAAGCCTAGGGAGACCGAAAATGAGCTAATTGTTCATCCAACGACACAAACACACCTATTGGATGCACAAGATTGGTTAGAAACCCTAATTGGACAAGAATAAGTATAGGGAGGACGAAAATTACCTAATTGTTCATCCAATGACACAAAGACACTAATTGGATGCACAAGATTGGTTAGAAATGCTAATTTGACAAGAATAAGCCTAGGGAGGACGAAAATGACCTAATTATTCATCTAATGACACAAGCACACCTATTGGATGCACAAGATTGGTTAGAAACCCTAATTGGACAAGAATAAGCATAGGGAGGTCGAAAATGACCTAATTGTTCATCCAATGACACAAACACACCTATTGCATGCAAAAGATTAGTTAGAAACCCTAATTGGACAAGAATAAGACTAGGGAGGACGAAAATGACCCAATTGTTCATCCATTGAAACAAATGCACTTATTCGATACACAAGATTGGTTGAAAACCCTAATTGGACAAGAATAAGCCTAGGGGGGACAAAAATGACCGAAATGTTCGTCCAATGACACAAACACACCTATTGGATGCACAAGATTGGTTAGAAACCCTAATTGGACAAGAATAAGCCTAGGGAGGTCGAAAATGACCAAAATGTTCATCCAATGACACAAACACCCCTATTAGATGCACAAGATTGGTTAGAAACCCTAATTGGACAAGAATAAGCCAAGGGAAGACAACAATGACCTAAATGTTCATCCCATGACACAAACACACCTATTGGATGCACAAGATCGGTTAAAAACCCTAATTGGAAAAGAATAAGCCTAGGGAGACCGAAAATGACCTAATTGTTCATCCAATGACACAAACACACCTATTGGATGCACAAGATTGGTTAGAAATGCTAATTTGACAAGAATAAGCCTAGGGAGGACGAAAATGACCTAAGTGTTCATCCAATGACACAAACACACCTATTGGATGCACAAGATTGGTTTGAAACCCTAATTGGACAAGAATAAGACTAGGGAGGACGACAATGACCTAATTGTTCATCCAAAGACACAAATGCACTTATTCGATGCCCAAGATTGGTTGAAAACCCTAATTGGAAAAGAATAAGCCTAGGGAGACCGAAAATGACCTAATTGTTCATCCAATGACGCAAACAGACCTATTGTATGCATAAAATTGGTTAAATACCCTAATTGGACAAGAATAAGCCTAGGGAGTTCGAAAATGACCTAATTGTTCATCCAATAACACAAACACACCAATTGGATGCACAAGATTGGTTAAAAACCCTAATTGGACAAGAATAAGCATAGGGAGACCGAAAATGACCTAATTATTCTTCCAAAGACACAACCACACCTATTGGATGCACAGGATTGGTTGGAAACCCTAATTGGACAAGAATAAGCCTAGGGAGGTCGAAAAGACCAAAATGTTCATCCAATGACACAAACACGCCTATTGGATGCACAAGATTGGTTAGAAACCCTAATTGGACAAGAATAAGCCAAGGGATGACGAAAATGACCTAAATGTTCATCCAATGACACAAACACACCTATTGGATGCACAAGATTGGTTAAAAACCCTAATTGGAAAAGAATAAGCCTAGGGAGACCGAAAATGACCTAATTGTTCATCCAATGACACAAACACACGTATTGGATGCACAAGATTGGTTAAAAATCCTAATTGGACAAGAATAAGCCAAGGGATGACGAAAATGATCTAAATGTTCATCCAATGACACAAACACACATATTGGATGCACAAGATTGGTTAGAAACCGTAATTGGACTAGAATAAGCCAAGGGATGACAAAAATGACCTAAATGTTCATCCAATGACACAAACACACCTATTGGATGCACAAGAGTGGTTAAAAACCCTAATTGGAAAAGAATAAGCCTAGGGAGACCAAAAATGACCGAAATGTTCATCCAATGACACAAACACACCTATTGGATGCACAAGATTGGTTAGAAATGCTAATTTGATAAGAATAAGCCTAGGGTGGACGAAAATGACCTAATTGTTCATCCAAAGACACAAATGAACTTATTCGATGCACAAGATTGGTTGAAAACCCAAATTGGACAAGAATAACCCAAGGGAAAACGAAAATGACCTAAATGTTCATCCCATGACACAAACACACCTATTGGATGCACAAGATTGTTTAAAAACCCTAATTGGAAAAGAATAAGCCTAGGGAGCCAGAAAATGACCTAATTGTTCATCCAACGACACTAACACACCTATTGGATGCACAAGATTGGTTACAAACCCTAATTGGACTAGAATAACCCAAGGGATGACGAAAATGACTTAAATGTTCATCCAACGACTCAAACACAGCTATTGGATGCACAAGATTAGTTGGAAACCCTAATTGGACAAGAATAAGCCTATGGAGGACGAAAAGCACCTAATTGTTCATCCAAAGTCACAAATGAAATGATTCGATGCAAAAGATTTGTTGAAAACCCTAATTGGACACGAATAAGCCTAGGGAGGACGAAAATGACCTAAATGTTCATCCAACGACCCAAACACACCTATTGGATGCACAAGATTAGTTAGAAACCCTAATTGGACAAGAATAAGCCTATGGAGGACGAAAATGACCTAATTGTTCATCCAAAGACACAAATGAAATGATTAGATGCATAAGATTGGTTGAAAACCCTAATTGGACACGAATAAGCCTAGGGAGGACGAAAATGACCTAAATGTTCATCTAATAACACAAATACACCTATTGGATGCACAAGATTGGTTAGAAACCCTAATTGGACAAGAATAAGCCAAGGGAAGACGAAAATGACCTAAATGTTCATCCAATGACACAAACACACCTATTGGATGCACAAGATTGGTTAAAAACCCTAATTGGAAAAGAATAAGCCTAGGGAGACCGAAAATGACCTAATTGTTCATCCAATGACACAAACACACATATTGGATGCACAAGATTGGTTAGAAACCCTAATTGGACAAGAATAAGCCAAGGGAGGACGAAAATTACCTAATTGTTCATCCAATGACACAAACACACCTATTGGATGCACAAGATTGGTTAGAAACCCTAATTGGACAAGAATAAGCCGAGGGAGGACGAAAATGACCTAATTGTTCATCCAAAGACACAAATGAACTTATTCGATGCACAAGATTGGTTGAAAACCCTAATTGGACAAGACTAAGCCAAGGGAAGACGAAAGTGACCTAAATGTTCATCCCATGACACAAACACACCTATTGGATGCACAAGATTGGTTAGAAATGCTAATTTGATAAGAATAAGCCTAGGGAGGACGAAAATGACCTAATTGTTCATCCAAAGACACAATTGAACTTATTCGATGCACAAGATTGGTTGAAAACCCTAATTGGACAAGAATAAGCCAGGGGAAGACGAAAATGACCTAAATGTTCATCCCATGACACAAACACACCTATTGGATGCACAAGATTGGTTAAAAACCCTAATTGGGAAAGAATAAGCCTAGGGAGACAGAAAATGACCTAATTTTTCATCCAACGACACTATCACACCTATTGGATGCACAAGATTGGTTAGAAACCCTAATTGGACTCGAATAAGCCAAGGGATGACGAAAATGACCTAAATGTTCATCCAACGACCCAAACACACCTATTGGATGCACAAGATTAGTTAGAAACCCTAATTGGATAAGAATAAGCCTATGGAGGACGAAAATGACCTAATTGTTCATCCAAAGACACAAATGAAATGATTCGATGCATAAGATTGGTTGAAAACCCTAATTGGACGCGAATAAGCCTAGGGAGGACGAAAATGACCTAAATGTTCATCCAATGACACAAACACACCTATTGGATGCACAAGATTGGTTAAAAACCCTAATTGGAAAAGAATAAGCCTAGAAAGACCAAAAATGACCTAATTGCTCATCCAACGACACTAACACACCTATTGGATGCACAAGATTGGTTAGAAACCCTAATTGGACAATAATAAGCCTATGGAGGACGAAAATGACCTAATTGTTCATCCAAAGACACAAATGAAATGATTAGATGCATAAGATTGGTTGAAAACCCTAATTGGACACGAATAAGCCTAGGGAGGACGAAAATGACCTAAATGTTCATCTAATAACACAAATACACCTATTGGATGCACAAGATTGGTTAGAAACCCTAATTGGACAAGAATAAGCCAAGGGAAGACGAAAATGACCTAAATGTTCATCCAATGACACAAACACACCTATTGGATGCACAAGATTGGTTAAAAACCCTAATTGGAAAAGAATAAGCCTAGGGAGAGCAAAAATGACCTAATTGTTCATCCAATGACACAAACACACATATTGGATGCACAAGATTGGTTAGAAACCCTAATTGGACAAGAATAAGCCAAGGGAGGACGAAAATTACCTAATTGTTCATCCAATGACACAAACACACCTATTGGATGCACACGATTGGTTAGAAATGCTAATTTGATAAGAATAAGCCGAGGGAGGACGAAAATGACCTAATTGTTCATCCAAAGACACAAATGAACTTATTCGATGCACAAGATTGGTTGAAAACCCTAACTGGACAAGACTAAGCCAAGGGAAGACAAAAGTGACCTAAATGTTCATCCCATGACACAAACACACCTATTGGATGCACAAGATTGGTTAAAAACCCTAATTGGGAAAGAATAAGCCTAGGGAGACAGAAAATGACCTAATTTTTCATCTAACGACACTAACACACCTATTGGATGCACAAGATTGGTTAGAAACCCTAATTGGACTCGAATAAGCCAAGGGATGACGAAAATGACCTAAATGTTCATCCAACGACCCAAACGCACCTATTGGATGCACAAGATTAGTTAGAAACCCTAATTGGATAAGAATAAGCCTATGGAGGACGAAAATGACCTAATTGTTCATCCAAAGACACAAATGAAATGATTCGATGCATAAGATTGGTTGAAAACCCTAATTGGACGCGAATAAGCCTAGGGAGGACGAAAATGACCTAAATGTTCATCCAATGACACAAAAACACCTATTGGATGCACAAGATTGGTTAAAAACCCTAATTGGAAAAGAATAAGCCTAGAAAGACCAAAAATGACCTAATTGTTCATCCAACGACACTAACACACCTATTGGATGCACAAGATTGGTTAGAAACCCTAATTGGACTAGAATAAGCCAAGGGATGACAAAAAATGACCTAAATGTTTATCCAATGACACAAACAAACCAATTGGATGCACAAGATTGGTTAAAAACCCTAATTGGAAAAGAATAAGTCTAGGGAGACCAAAAATGACCTAATTGTTCATCCAATGACACAAACACACATATTGGATGCACAAGATTGGTTAGAAACCCTAATTGGACAAGAATAAGCCAAGGGAGGACGAAAATTACCTAATTGTTCATCCAATGACACAAACACACCCATTGGATGCACAAGATTGGTTAGAAATGCTAATTTGATAAGAATAAGCCTAGGGAGGACGAAAATGACCTAATTGTTCACACAATGACACAAACACACCTATCGGATGCACAAGATTGGTTAGAAACCCTAATTGGACAAGAATAAGCATAGGGAGGTCGAAAATGACCTAATTGTTCATCCAATGACACAAACACACCTATTGGATGCACAAGATTGATTAAAAACCCTAATTGGAAAAGAATAAGCCTAGGAAGACCAAAAATGACCTAATTGTTCATCCAATGACACAAACACACATATTGGATGCACAAGATTGGTTAGAAACCCTAATTGGAAAAGAATAAGCCAAGGGAGGACGAAAATTACCTAATTGTTCATCCAATGACACAAACACACCTATTGGATGCACAAGATTGGTTAGAAATGCTAATTTGATAAGAATAAGCCTAGGGAGGACGAAAATGACCTAATTGTTCATCCAAAGACACAAATGAACTTATTCGATGCACAAGATTGGTTGAAAACCCTAATTGGATAAGAATAAGCCAAGGGAAGACGAAAATGACCTAAATGTTCATCCCATGACACAAACACACCTATTGGATGCACAAGATTGGTTAAAAACCCTAATTGGAAAAGAATATGCCTAGGGAGACTGAAAATGACCTAATTGTTCATCCAACGACACTAACACACCTATTGGATGCACAAGATTGGTTAGAAACCCTAATTGGACTAGAATAAGCCAAGGGATGACGAAAATGACCTAAATGTTCATCCAATGACACAAACAAACCTATTGGATGCACAAGATTGGTTAAAAACCCTAATTGGAAATGAATAAGTCTAGGGAGACCAAAAATGACCTAATTGTTCATCCAATGACACAAACACACATATTGGATGCACAAGATTGGTTAGAAACCCTAATTGGACAAGAATAAGCCAAGGGAGGACGAAAATTACCTAATTGTTCATCCAATGACACAAACACACCCATTGGATGCACAAGATTGGTTAGAAATGCTAATTTGATAAGAATAAGCCTAGGGAGGACGAAAATGACCTAATTGTTCACACAATGACACAAACACACCTATTGGATGCACAAGATTGGTTAGAAACCCTAATTGGACAAGAATAAGCATAGGGAGGTCGAAAATGACCTAATTGTTCATCCAATGACACAAACACACCTATTGGATGCAAAAGATTAGTTCGAAACCCTAATTGGACAAGAATAAGACTAGGGAGGATGAAAATGACCTAATTGTTCATCAAAAGAAACAAATGCGCTTATTCGATGCATAAGATTGGTTGAAAACCCTAATTGGACAAGAATAAGCCTAGGGGGGACAAAAACGACCAAAATGTTCATCAATTGACACAAACACCCCTATTGGATGCACAAGATTGGTTAGAAACCCTAATTGGACAAGAATAAGCCAAGGGAAGACGAAAATGACCTAAATGTTCATCCCATGACACAAACACACCTATTGGATGCACAAGATTGGTTAAAAAACCTAATTGGAGAAGAATAAGCCTAGGGAGACCGAAAATGACCTAATTGTTCATCGAACGACACTAACAGACCTATTGGATGCACAAGATTGGTTAGAAACCCTAATTGGACAAGAATAAGCCTAGGGAGGTGGAAAATGACCAAAATGTTTATCAATTGACACAAACACCCCTATTGGATGCACAAGATTGGTTAGAAACCCTAATTGGACAAGAATAAGCCAAGGGAAGACGAAAATGACCTAAATGTTCATCCCATGACACAAACACACCTATTGGATGCACAAGATTGGTTAAAAACCCTAATTGGAGAAGAATAAGCCTAGGGAGACCGAAAATGACCTAATTGTTCATCGAACGACACTAACACACCTATTTGATGCACAAGATTGGTTAGAAATGCTAATTTGACAAGAATAAGCCTAGGGAGGACGAAAATGACCGAATTGTTTATCCAATGACACAAACACACCTATTGGATGCACAAGATTGGTTAGAAACCCTTATTGGACAAGAATAACACTAGGGAGGATGAAAATGACCTAATTGTTCATCCAAAGACACAAATGCACTTATTCGATGCCCAAGATTGGTTGAAAACCCTAATTGGACTAGAATAAGCCTAGGGGGGACGAGAATGACCGAAATGTTCATCCAATGACGCAAACACACCTATTGGATGCACAAGATTGGTTAAAAACCCTAATTGGACAAGAATAAGCCTAGGGAGACCGAAAATGACCTAATTGTTCTTCCAAAGAAATAACCACACCTATTGGATGCACAGGATTGGTTAGAAACCCTAATTGGACAAGAATAAGCCTAGGGAGGTCGAAAAGACCAAAATGTTCATCCAATGACACAAACACACCTATTGGATGCACAAGATTTGTTAGAAATGCTAATTTGATAAGAATAAGCCTATGGAGGACGAAATGACCTAATTGTTCATCCAATGACACAAACACACCTATTGGATGCACAAGATTGGTTAGAAACCCTAATTGGACAAGAATAATCCTATGGAGGTCGAAAATTACCTAATTGTTCATCCAATGACACAAACACACCTATTGGATGCACAAGATTGGTTAAAAACCCTAATTGGAAAAGAATAAGCCTAGGGAGACGAAAATGACCTAATTGTTCATCCATTGAAACAAATGCACTTATTCGATACACAAGATTGGTTGAAAACCCTAATTGGACAAGAATAAGCCTTGGGGGGACAAAAATGACCGAAATGTTCGTCCAATGACACAAACACACCTATTGGATGCACAAGATTGGTTAGAAACCCTAATTGGACAAGAATAAGCCTAGGGAGGTCGAAAATGACCAAAATGTTCATGCAATGACACAAACACCCCTATTGGATGCACAAGATTGGTTAGAAACCCTAATTGGACAAGAATAAGCCAAGGGAAGACGAAAATGACTTAAATGTTCATCCCATGACACAAACACACCTATTGGATGCACAAGATTGGTTAAAAACCCTAATTGGAAAAGAATAAGCCTAGGGAGACCGAAAATAAGCTAATTGTTCATCCAACGACACAAACACACCTATTGGATGCACAAGATTGGTTAGAAACCCTAATTGGACAAGAATAAGCATAGGGAGGACGAAAATTACCTAATTGTTCATCCAATGACACAAACACACCTATTGCATGCAAAAGATTAGTTAGAAACCCTAATTGGACAAGAATAAGACTAGGGAGGACGAAAATGACCTAATTGTTCATCCATTGAAACAAATGCACTTATTCGATACACAAGATTGGTTGAAAACCCTAATTGGACAAGAATAAGCCTAGGGGGGAAAAAAATGACCGAAATGTTCATCCAATGACACAAGCACGCCTATTGGATGCACAAGATTGGTTAGAAACCCTAATTGGACAAGAATAAGCCAAGGGAAGACGACAATGACCTAAATATTCATCCCATGACACAAACACACCTATTGGATACACAAGATCGGTTAAAAACCCTAATTGGAAAAGAATAAGCCTAGGGAGACCGAAAATGACCTAATTTTTCATCCAATGACACAAACACACCTATTGGATGCACAAGATTGGTTAGAAATGCTAATTTCACAAGAATAAGCCTAGGGAGGACGAAAATGACCTAAGTGTTCATCCAATGACACAAACACACCTATTGGATGCACAAGATTGGTTTGAAACCCTAATTGGACAAGAATAAGACTAGGGAGGACGAAAATGACCTAATTGTTCATCCAAAGACACAAATGCACTTATTCGATGCCCAAGATTGGTTGAAAACCCTAATTGGACAAGAATAAGCCTAGGGGGGACGAAAATGACCGAAATATTCATCCAATGACGCAAACAGACCTATTGGATGCATAAAATTGGTTAAATACCCTAATTGGACAAGAATAAGCCTAGGGAGTTCGAAAATGACCTAATTGTTCATCCAATAACACAAACACACCAATTGGATGCACAAGATTGGTTAAAAACCCTAATTGGACAAGAATAAGCATAGGGAGACCGAAAATGACCTAATTATTCTTCCAAAGAAACAACCACACCTATTGGATGCACAGGATTGGTTAGAAACCCTAATTGGACAAGAATAAGCCTAGGGAGGTCGAAAAGACCAAAATGTTCATCCAATGACACAAACACGCCTATTGGATGCACAAGATTGGTTAGAAACCCTAATTGGACAAGAATAAGCCAAGGGATGACGAAAATGACCTAAATGTTCATCCAATGACACAAACACACGTATTGGATGCACAAGATTGGTTAAAAACCGTAATTGGAAAAGAATAAGCCTAGGGAGACCGAAAATGACCTAATTGTTCATCCAATGACACAAACACACGTATTGGATGCACAAGATTGGTTAAAAATCCTAATTGGACAAGAATAAGCCAAGGGATGACGAAAATGTTCATCCAATGACACAAACACACCTATTGGTTGCACAAGATTGGTTAGAGACCCTAATGGGACAAGAATACACATAGGGAGACCGAAAATGACCTAATTGTTCATCCAACGACCGAAACACATCTATTGGATGCACAAGATTAGTTAGAAACCCTAATTGGACAAGAATAAGCCTTTGGAGGACGAAAATGACCTAATTGTTCATCCAATGACAAAAACACACCTATTGGGTGTACAAGATTGGTCAGAAACCCTAATTGGACAAGAATAAGTCTAGGGAGGTCGAAAATTACCAAACTGTTCATCCAATGACACAAACACGCCTATTGGATGCACAAGATTGGTTAGAAACCTTAATTGAACAAGAATAAGGCAAAGGATGACGAAAATGACCTAAACGTTCATCCAATGACACAAACACACCTATTGGATGCACAAGATTGGTTAAAAACCCTAATTGGAAAAGAATAAGCTTAGGGAGACCGAAAATGACCTAATTTTTCATCCAATGACACAAACACACCTATTGGATGCCCAAGATTGGTTAGAAACCCTAATTGGACAAGAATAAGCCTAGGGAGGACGAAAATTACCTAATTGTTCATCCAATGACACAAACACATCTATTGGATGTACAAGATTGGTTAGAAATGCTAATTTGACAAGAATAAGCCTAGGGAGGACGAAAATGACCTAATTGTTCATCCAATGACACAAACACACCTATTGGATGCACAAGATTGGTTAGAAACCCTAATTGGACAAGAATAATCCTAGGGAGGTCGAAAATGACCTAATTGTTCATCCAATGACACAAACACACCTATTGGATGCAAAAGATTAGTTAGAAACCCTAATTGGACAAGAATAAGCCTAGGGTGACCGAAAATGACCTAATTGTTCATCCAATGACACAAACACACCTACTGGACGCACAAGATTGGTTAGAATCCCTAATTAAACAAGAATAAGCCTAGGGAGGACGAAAGACACCTAATTCTTCATCCAATGACACAAACAAACCTATTGGATGCACAAGATTAGGTAGAAACCCTTATTGGAGAAGAATAAGCTTAAGGAGGTTGAAAATGACCTAAATGTTAAACCAATGACACAAACACACCTATTGGATGCACAAGATTGGTTAAAAACCCTAATTGGACAAGAATAAGCCTAGGGAAACCGAAAATGACCAAATTGTTCATCCAATGACACATACACACCTATTGGATGCACAATATTGGTTAGAAACGCTAGTTGGACAAGAATAAGCATAGGGAGGTCGAAAATGACCAAAATGACACAAACATACCAATTCGATCCACAAGATTGGTTAGAAACCCTAATTGGACAAGAATAAGCATAGGGAGGACGTAAATGACCTAATTGTTCATCCAATGAAACAAACACACCTATTGGATGCACAAGATTGGTTAGAAACCCTAATTGGACAAGAATAAGCCTAGGGAGACCGAAAATGACCTAATTTTTCATCCAAAGACACAAATGCACTTATTCGATCCCGAAGATTGGTTGAAAACCCTAATTGGACAAGAATAAGCCTAGGGGGGACGAAAATGACCGAAAGGTTCATCCAATGACGCAAACAGACCTATTGGATGCATAAAATTGGTTAAATACCCTAATTGGACAAGAATAAGCCTAGGGAGTTCGAAAATGACCTAATTGTTCATCCAATAACACAAACACACCAATTGGATGCACAAGATTGGTTAAAAACCCTAATTGGACAAGAATAA
>JBBPBS010000966.1:236507-252757 GCA_037974835.1 Cicer judaicum | reverse complement strand
ATGCACAAGATTGGTTAGAAACCCTAATTGGACAAGAATAAGCCAAGGGATGACGAAAATGACCTAAATGTTCATCCAATGACACAAACACACCTATTGGATGCACAAGATTGGTTAAAAACCGTAATTGGAAAAGAATAAGCCTAGGGAGACCGAAAATGACCTAATTGTTCATCCAATGACACAAACACACGTATTGGATGCACAAGATTGGTTAAAAATCCTAATTGGACAAGAATAAGCCAAGGGATGACGAAAATGTTCATCCAATGACACAAACACACCTATTGATTGCACAAGATTGGTTAGAGACCCTAATGGGACAAGAATACACATAGGGAGACCGAAAATAACCTAATTGTTCATCCAACGACCGAAACACATCTATTGGATGCACAAGATTAGTTAGAAACCCTAATTGGACAAGAATAAGCCTTTGGAGGACGAAAATGACCTAATTGTTCATCCAATGACAAAAACACACCTATTGGGTGTACAAGATTGGTCAGAAACCCTAATTGGACAAGAATAAGTCTAGGGAGGTCGAAAATTACCAAACTGTTCATCCAATGACACAAACACGCCTATTGGATGCACAAGATTGGTTAGAAACCTTAATTGAACAAGAATAAGGCAAAGGATGACGAAAATGACCTAAACGTTCATCCAATGACACAAACACACCTATTGGATGCACAAGATTGGTTAAAAACCCTAATTGGAAAAGAATAAGCTTAGGGAGACCGAAAATGACCTAATTTTTCATCCAATGACACAAACACACCTATTGGATGCCCAAGATTGGTTAGAAACCCTAATTGGACAAGAATAAGCCTAGGGAGGACGAAAATTACCTAATTGTTCATCCAATGACACAAACACATCTATTGGATGTACAAGATTGGTTAGAAATGCTAATTTGACAAGAATAAGCCTAGGGAGGACGAAAATGACCTAATTGTTCATCCAATGACACAAACACACCTATTGGATGCACAAGATTGGTTAGAAACCCTAATTGGACAAGAATAATCCTAGGGAGGTCGAAAATGACCTAATTGTTCATCCAATGACACAAACACACCTATTGGATGCAAAAGATTAGTTAGAAACCCTAATTGGACAAGAATAAGCCTAGGGTGACCGAAAATGACCTATTTGTTCATCCAATGACACAAACACACCTACTGGACGCACAAGATTGGTTAGAATCCCTAATTAAACAAGAATAAGCCTAGGGAGGACGAAAGACACCTAATTCTTCATCCAATGACACAAACAAACCTATTGGATGCACAAGATTAGGTAGAAACCCTTATTGGAGAAGAATAAGCTTAAGGAGGTTGAAAATGACCTAAATGTTAAACCAATGACACAAACACACCTATTGGATGCACAAGATTGGTTAAAAACCCTAATTGGACAAGAATAAGCCTAGGGAAACCGAAAATGACCAAATTGTTCATCCAATGACACATACACACCTATTGGATGCACAATATTGGTTAGAAACGCTAGTTGGACAAGAATAAGCATAGGGAGGTCGAAAATGACCAAAATGACACAAACATACCAATTCGATCCACAAGATTGGTTAGAAACCCTAATTGGACAAGAATAAGCATAGGGAGGACGTAAATGACCTAATTGTTCATCCAATGAAACAAACACACCTATTGGATGCACAAGATTGGTTAGAAACCCTAATTGGACAAGAATAAGCCTAGGGAGACCGAAAATGACCTAATTTTTCATCCAAAGACACAAATGCACTTATTCAATCCCGAAGATTGGTTGAAAACCCTAATTGGACAAGAATAAGCCTAGGGGGGACGAAAATGACCGAAAGGTTCATCCAATGACGCAAACAGACCTATTGGATGCATAAAATTGGTTAAATACCCTAATTGGACAAGAATAAGCCTAGGGAGTTCGAAAATGACCTAATTGTTCATCCAATAACACAAACACACCAATTGGATGCACAAGATTGGTTAAAAACCCTAATTGGACAAGAATAAGCATAGGGAGACCGAAAATGACCTAATTATTCTTCCAAAGAAACAACCACACCTATTGGATGCACAGGATTGGTTAGAAACCCTAATTGGACAAGAATAAGCCTAGGGAGGTCGAAAAGACCAAAATGTTCATCCAATGACACAAACACGCCTATTGGATGCACAAGATTGGTTAGAAACCCTAATTGGACAAGAATAAGCCAAGGGATGACGAAAATGACCTAAATGTTCATCCAATGACACAAACACACCTATTGGATGCACAAGATTGGTTAAAAACCGTAATTGGAAAAGAATAAGCCTAGGGAGACCGAAAATGACCTAATTGTTCATCCAATGACACAAACACACGTATTGGATGCACAAGATTGGTTAAAAATCCTAATTGGACAAGAATAAGCCAAGGGATGACGAAAATGTTCATCCAATGACACAAACACACCTATTGATTGCACAAGATTGGTTAGAGACCCTAATGGGACAAGAATACACATAGGGAGACCGAAAATAACCTAATTGTTCATCCAACGACCGAAACACATCTATTGGATGCACAAGATTAGTTAGAAACCCTAATTGGACAAGAATAAGCCTTTGGAGGACGAAAATGACCTAATTGTTCATCCAATGACAAAAACACACCTATTGGGTGTACAAGATTGGTCAGAAACCCTAATTGGACAAGAATAAGTCTAGGGAGGTCGAAAATTACCAAACTGTTCATCCAATGACACAAACACGCCTATTGGATGCACAAGATTGGTTAGAAACCTTAATTGAACAAGAATAAGGCAAAGGATGACGAAAATGACCTAAACGTTCATCCAATGACACAAACACACCTATTGGATGCACAAGATTGGTTAAAAACCCTAATTGGAAAAGAATAAGCTTAGGGAGACCGAAAATGACCTAATTTTTCATCCAATGACACAAACACACCTATTGGATGCCCAAGATTGGTTAGAAACCCTAATTGGACAAGAATAAGCCTAGGGAGGACGAAAATTACCTAATTGTTCATCCAATGACACAAACACATCTATTGGATGTACAAGATTGGTTAGAAATGCTAATTTGACAAGAATAAGCCTAGGGAGGACGAAAATGACCTAATTGTTCATCCAATGACACAAACACACCTATTGGATGCACAAGATTGGTTAGAAACCCTAATTGGACAAGAATAATCCTAGGGAGGTCGAAAATGACCTAATTGTTCATCCAATGACACAAACACACCTATTGGATGCAAAAGATTAGTTAGAAACCCTAATTGGACAAGAATAAGCCTAGGGTGACCGAAAATGACCTATTTGTTCATCCAATGACACAAACACACCTACTGGACGCACAAGATTGGTTAGAATCCCTAATTAAACAAGAATAAGCCTAGGGAGGACGAAAGACACCTAATTCTTCATCCAATGACACAAACAAACCTATTGGATGCACAAGATTAGGTAGAAACCCTTATTGGAGAAGAATAAGCTTAAGGAGGTTGAAAATGACCTAAATGTTAAACCAATGACACAAACACACCTATTGGATGCACAAGATTGGTTAAAAACCCTAATTGGACAAGAATAAGCCTAGGGAAACCGAAAATGACCAAATTGTTCATCCAATGACACATACACACCTATTGGATGCACAATATTGGTTAGAAACGCTAGTTGGACAAGAATAAGCATAGGGAGGTCGAAAATGACCAAAATGACACAAACATACCAATTCGATCCACAAGATTGGTTAGAAACCCTAATTGGACAAGAATAAGCATAGGGAGGACGTAAATGACCTAATTGTTCATCCAATGAAACAAACACACCTATTGGATGCACAAGATTGGTTAGAAACCCTAATTGGACAAGAATAAGCCTAGGGAGACCGAAAATGACCTAATTTTTCATCCAAAGACACAAATGCACTTATTCAATCCCGAAGATTGGTTGAAAACCCTAATTGGACAAGAATAAGCCTAGGGGGGACGAAAATGACCGAAAGGTTCATCCAATGACGCAAACAGACCTATTGGATGCATAAAATTGGTTAAATACCCTAATTGGACAAGAATAAGCCTAGGGAGTTCGAAAATGACCTAATTGTTCATCCAATAACACAAACACACCAATTGGATGCACAAGATTGGTTAAAAATCCTAATTAGACAACAATAAGCATAGGGAGACCGAAAATGACCTAATTATTCGTCCAAAGACACAACCACACCTACTGGATGCACTGGATTGGTTAGAAACCCTAATTGGACAAGAATAAGCCTTGGAGATCGAAAAGACCAAAATGTTCATCCAATGACACAAGCACGCCTATTGGATGCACAAGATTGGTTAGAAACCCTAATTGGACAAGAATAAGCCAAGGGATGACGAAAATGACCTAAATGTTCATCCAATGACACAAACACACCTATTGGATGCACAAGATTGGTTAAAAACCCTAATTGGAAAAGAATAAGCCTAGGGAGACCGAAAATGACCTAATTGTTCATCCAATGACACAAACACACGTATTGGATGCACAAGATTGGTTAAAAATCCTAATTGGACAAGAGTAAGCCAAGGGATGACGAAAATGTTCATCCAATGACTCAAACACACCTATTGGTTGCACAAGATTGGTTAGAGACCCTAATGGGACAAGAATACACATAGGGAGACCGAAAATGACCTAATTGTTCATCCAACGACCCAAACACATCTATTGGATGCACAAGATTAGTTAGAAACACTAATTGGACAAGAATAAGCCTAGGGAGGATGAAAATGACCTAATTGTTCATCCAATGACACAAATGAAATGATTCGATGCATAAGATTGGTTGAAAACCCTAATTGGACACGAATAAGCCTAGGGAGGACGAAAATGACCTAAATGTTCATCCAATGACACAAACACACTTATCGGATGCACAAGATTGGTTAGAAACCCGAATTTGACAAGAATAAGGCTAGGGTGAACGAAAATGACCTAATTGGTCATCCAATGACACAAACACACCTATTGGATTCCCAAGATTGGTTAGATACCCTAATTGGACAAGAATAAGCCTAGCGAAACCGAAAATGACCTAATTGTTCATCCAATGACACAAACACACCTATTGAATGCACAAGATTGGTTAGAAACGCTAATTTGACAAGAGTAAGCCTAGGGAGAACGAAAGAGACCTAATGTTTCATCCAATGACACTAACACAACTATTGGATGCACAAGATTGGTTAGAAATGCTAATTTGATAAGAATAAGCCTAGGGAGGACGAAAATGACCTAATTATTCATCCAATGACCCAAACACACCTATTGGATGCACAAGATTGGTTAGAAACCCTAATTGGACAAGAATAAGCCTAGGGAGGTCGAAAATGACCAAAATGTTCATCCAATGACACAAACACAGCTATTGGATGCACAAAATTGGTTAGAAATGCTAATTTGATAAGAATAAGCCTAGGGAGGACGAAAATGACCTAATTGTTCACACAATGACACAAACACAGCTATTGGATGCACAAGATTGGTTAGAAACACTAATTGGACAAGAATAAGCATAGGGAGGTCGAAAATGACCTAATTGTTCATCCAATGACACAAACACACCTATTGGATGCAAAAGATTAGTTAGAAACCCTAATTGGACAAGAATAAGACTAGGGAGGACGAAAATGACCTAATTGTTCATCCAAAGAAACAAATGCACTTATTCGATGCACAAGGTTGGTTGAAAACCCTAATTGGACAAGAATAAGCCTAGGGGGGACAAAAATGACAGAAATGTTCATCCAATGACACAAACACACCTATTGGATGCACAAGATTGGTTAGAAACCCTAATTGGACAAGAATAAGCCTAGGGAGGTCGAAAATGACCAAAATCTTCATCCAATGACACAAACACCCCTATTGGATGCACAAGATTGGTTAAAAACCCTAATTGGAAAAGAATAAGCCTAGGGAGACCGAAAATGACCTAATTGTTCATCCAACGACACAAACACACCTATTGGATGCACAAGATTGGTTGAAAACCCTAATTGGACACGAATAAGCCTAGGGAGGACGAAAATGACCTAAATGTTCATCCAATGACATAAACACACCTATAGGATGCACAAGATTGGTTAGAAACCTTAATTGGACAAGATAAGCCTACGGAGGACGAAAATGACCTAATTGTTCATCCAATGACAAAAACACACGTATTGGAAGCACAAGATTGGTAAGAAACCCTAATTGGACAAGAATAAGCCTAGGGACGTCGAAAATTACCAAAATGTTCATCCAATGACACAAACACGCCAATTGGATGCACGAGATTGGTTATAAACCCTAATTGGACAAGAATAAGGCAAGGGATGACGAAAATGACCTAAATGTTCATCCAATGACACAAACACACCTATTGGATGCACAAGATTGGTTAAAAACCCTAATTGGAAAAGAATAAGCCTAAGGAGACCGAAAATGACCTAATTGTTCATCCAATGACACAAACACACCTATTGGATGCCCAAGATAGGTTAGAAACCCTAATTGGACAAGAATAAGCCTAGGGAGGACGAAAATTACCTAATTGTTCATCCAATGACACAAACACACCTATTGGATGCACAAGATTGGTTAAAAACCCTAATTGGACCAGAATAACCCTAGGGACGACGAAAATGACCTAAATTTTCATCCAATGACACAAATACACTTGTTGGATGCAAAAGATTAGTTAGAAACCCTAATTTGACAAGAATAAGCCTAGGGAGGTCGAAAATGACCTAAATGTTCATCCAATGATACAAACACACCTATTGGATGCACAAGATTGGTTAGAAACCCTAATGGGACAAGAATAAGCCTAGGCAGGACGAAAATGATCTAATTGTTCATCCAAAGACACAAATGAACTTATTCGATGCACAAGATTGGTTGAAAACCCTAATTGGACAAGAATAAGCCTAGGGAGACCGAAAATGACCTAATTGTTCATCCAATGACACAAACACACCTACTGGACGCACAAGATTGGTTACAAACCCTAATTAAACAAGAATAAGCCTAGGGAGGACGAAAGACACCTAATTCTTCATCCAATGACACAAAGACACCTATTGGATGCACAAGTTTAGGTAGAAACCCTTATTGGAGAAGAATCAGCTTAGGGAGGTCAAAAATGACCTAAATGTTCATCCAATGACACAAACACACCTATTGGATGCACAAGATTGGTTAAAAACCCTAATTGGACAAGAAGAAGCCTAGGGAAACCGAAAATGACCTAATTGTTCATCCACTGACAAAAACAGACCTATTGGATGCACAAGATTGGTTAGAAACCCTAGTTGGACAAGAATAAGCCTAGCGACGTCGTAAATGACCTAAATGTTCATCAAATGACACAAACACACCTATTCGATCCACAAGATTGGTTAGAAACCCTAATTGCACAAGAATAAGCCTAGGGAAAACGAAAATGACCTAATTGTTCATCCAATGACACAAACACACCTATTGGATGCACTAGATTGGTTAGAAACCCAAATTGGACAAGAAAAAGCCTAGGGAGGTCAAAAATGACCAAAATGTTCATCCAATGACACAAACACAACTATTGGATGCACAAGATTGGTTAGAAACCCTAATTACACAAGAATAAGCCAAGGGATGATGAAAATGTTCATGCAATGGCACATACACACCTATTGGATGCACAAGATTGGTTAGAAACCCTAATTGGACAAGGATAAGCCTAGGGAGACCGAAAATGACCTAATTGTTCATCCAATGACACAAACGCACCTATTGGATGCACAAGATTGGTTAGAAACCCTAGTTGGACAAGAATAAGCCTAGGGAGGTCGTAAATGACCTAAATGTTCATCAAATGACACAAACACACCTATTGGATGCACAAGATTGGTTAGAAACCCTAATTGGACAAGAATAAGCCTAGGGAGGTCAAAAATAACCAAAATTTTCATCCAATGACACAAACACACCTATTGGATGCACAAGATTGGTTAGAAACCCTAATAGGTCAAGAATAAGCCAAGGGATGACGAAAATGTTCATCCAATGACACATACACACCTATTGGATGCACTATATTGGTTAGAAACCCTAAGTGGACAAGAATAAGCCTAGGGAGGTCGAAAATGACCAAAATGTTCATCCAATGACACAAACACGCCTATTGGATGCACAAGATTGGTTAGAAACCCAAATTGGACAAGAATCAGCCAAGGGGTGACGAAAATGTTCATCCAATGACACAAACACACCTATTGGATGTACAAGATTGGTTAGAAACGCTAATTGGAAAAGTATAAGCCTAGGGAGACCGAAAATGACCTAATTGTTCATCCGATTAAACAAACACACCTATTGGATGCAAAAGATTGGTTAGAAACCCTAATTGGACAAGAATAAGCCTATGGAGGACGAAAATGACCAAAATTTTCATCCAATGATACAAACACACCTATTGGATGCACAAGATTGCTTAGAAACCCTAATTGGACAAGAATAAGCTAAGGGATGACGAAAATGTTCATCCAATGACACAAACACACCTATTGGATGCACAAGATTGGTTAGAAACGCTAATTGGACAAGAATACGCATATGGAGACCGAAAATGACCTAATTGTTCATCCAACGACCCAAACACACCTATTGGATGCACAAGATTAGTTAGAAACCCTAATTGGAGAAGAATAAGCCTATGGAGGACGAAAATGACCTAATTCTTCATCCAAAGACACAAATGAAATGATTCGATGCATTAGATTGGTTGAAAACCCTAATTGGACACGAATAAGCCTAGGGAGGACGAACATGACCTAAATGTTCATCCAATGACACAAACACACCTATTGGATGCACAAGATTGGTTAGAAACCCTAATTGGACAAGAATAAGCCTACGGAGGACGAAAATGACCTAATTGTTCATCCAATGACAAAAACACACCTATTGGATGCACAAGATTGGTTAGAAACCCTAATTGGACAAGTATAAGCCTAGGGAGGTCAAAAATGACCAAAATGTTCATCCAACGACCCAAACACACCTATTGGATGCACAAGATTGGTTAGAAACCCAAATTAGACAAGAATAAGCCAAGGGAGGAAGAAGATGACCTAATTGTTCATCCAAAGACACAAATGAAATTAATCGATGCATAAGATTGGTTGAAAACCCTAATTGGACACGAATAAGCCTAGGGAGGACGAAAATGACCTAAATGTTCATCCAATGACACAAACACACCTATTGGATGTACAAGATTGGTTAGAAACCCTAATTGGACAATAATAAGCCTAGGGAGGACGAAAATGACCTAATTGTTCATCCAATCACACGAATGAACTTATTCAATGCACAAGATTGGTTAAAAACCCTAATTGGACAAGAATAACCCAAGGGAGGACGAAAATGACACAAACACATTTATTGGATGCACAAGATTGGTTAGAAACCCAAATTTGACAACAATAAGCCTAGGGAGGACGAAAATGACCTAATTGGTCATCCAATGACACAAACACACCTATTGGATGCACAAGATTGGTAAGAAACCCTAATGGGACAAGAATAAGCCTAGGGAGGACGAAAATGACCAAATTGTTCATCCAATGACACAAACACAACTATTGGATGCACAAGATTGGTTAGAAACCCTAATTGGACAAGAATAAGCCAAGGGATGACGAAAATGACCTAAATGTTCATCCAATGACACAAACACACCTATTGGATGCATAAGATTGGTTAAAAAGCCTAATTGGAAAAGAATAAGCCTAGGGAGACCGAAAATGACCTAATTGTTCATCCAATGACACAAACACGCCTATTGGATGCACAAGATTGGTTAGAAACCCTAATTGGTAAAGAATAAGCCTAGGGAGGACGAAAATTACCTAATTGTTCATCCAATGACACAAACACACCTATTGGATGCAAATGATTAGTTAGAAACACTAATTGGACAAGAATAAGACTAGGGAGGACGAAAATGACCGAAATGTTCATCCAATGACGCAAACACACCTATTGGATGCATAAAATTGGTTAAATACCCTAATTGGACAAGAATAAGCCTAGGGAGTCCGAAAAAGACCTAATTGTTCATCCAATGACACAAACACACCTATTGGATGCACAAGATTGGTTGGAAACCTTAATTGGACAAGAATAAGCCTAGCGAGGTCGTAAATGACCTAAATGTTCATCCAATTACACAAACACACCAATTGGATGCGCAAGATTGGTTGAAAACCCTAATTGGACAAGAATAACCCTAGGGAGGACGGAAACGACCTAAATGTTCATCCAATGACACAAACACACCTATTGGATGCACAAGATTGGTTAAAAAACCTAATTGGAAAAGAATAAGCCTAGGGAGACCGAAAATGACCTAATTGTTCATCCAACGACACAAACACACCTATTGGATGCACAAGATTAGTTTGAAACCCCAATTGAACAAGAATAAGCCAAGGGAGGACGAAAATGACCTAATTGTTCATCCAAAGACACAAAGGAACTTATTCGATGCACAAGATTGGTTGAAAACCCTAATTGGACAAGAATAAGCCTAGGGAGGACGAAAATGTCCTAAATGTTCATCCAATGACACAAACACACCTATTGGATGCACAAGATTGGTTAGAAACCCTAATTGGACAAGAATAAGCCTAGGGAGACCGAAAATGACCTAATTGTTCATCCAATGACACAAACACACCTATTGGATGCACAAGATTGGTTAGAAATCCTAATTGGACAAGAATAAGCCTAGGGAGGTCGTAAATGACCTCAATTTTCATCCAATGACACAAACACACCAATTGGATGCACAAGATTGGTTAAAAACCCTAATTGCACAAGAATAAGCCTAGGGAGACCGAAAATGACCTAATTGTTCTTCCAAAGACAAAACCATACCTATTGGATGCACAGGATTGGTTTGAAACCCTAGTTTGACAAGAATAAGCCTAGGGAGGTCGTAAATGACCTAAATGTTCATCAAATGACACAAACACACCTATTGGATGCACAAGATTGGTTAGAAACCCTAATTGGACAAGAATAAGCCTAGGGAGGTCGAAAATAACCAAAATTTTCATCCAATGACACAAACATACCTATTGGATGCACAAGATTGGTTAGAAACCCTAATTGGACAAGAATAAGCCAAGGGATGACGAAAATGTTCATCCAATGACACATACACACCTATTGGATGCACTAGATTGGTTAGAAACCCTAAGTGGACAAGAATAAGCCTAGGGAGGTCGAAAATGACCAAAATGTTCATCCAATGACACAAACAGGCCTATTGGAATGCACAAGATTGGTTAGAAACCCAAATTGGACAAGAATAAGCCAAGGGATGACGAAAATGACCTAAATGTTCGTCCAATGACACAAGCACACCTATTGGATGCACAGGATTGGCTAAAAACCGTAATAGGAAAAAAATAAGCCTAGGGAGACTGAAAACGACCTAATTGTTCATCCAATGACACAAACACACCTATTGGATGCACAAGATTGGTTAGAAACCCTAATTGGACAAGAATAAGCCTAGGGAGGATGAAAATTACCTAATTGTTCATCCAATGACACAAACACACCAATTGGATGCACAAGATTGGTTAGAAATGCTAATTTGACAAGAATAAGCCTAGGGAGGACAAAAATAACCTAATTGTTCATCTAATGACACAAACACACCTATTGGATGCACAAGATTGGTTAGAAACCCTAATAGTACAACAATAAGCCTAGGGAGGTCGTAAATGACCTAAATGTTCATCCAATGACACAAACACACCAATTGGATGCACAAGATTGGTTAAAAACCCTAATTGGACAAGAATAAGCCTAGGGAGACCGAAAATGACCTAATTGTTCTTCCAAAGACACAACCACACCAATTGGATGCATAGGATTGGTTAGAAACCCTAATTGGACAAGAATAAGACTACGGAGGACGAAAATGACCTAACTGTTCATCCAAAGACACAAATGCACTTATTCGATGCCCATGATTGGTTGCACAGGATTGGTTCGAAACCCTAATTGGACAACAATAAGCCTAGGGAGGTCGTAAATGACCTAAATGTTCATCCAATGACACAAATGAACTTATTCGATGCACAAGATTGGTTGCAAACCCTAATTGGACATGAATAACCCTAGGGAGGACGGATATGACCTAAATGTTCATCCAATGACCCAAACACACCTATTGGATGCATAAGATTGGTTAAAAATCCTAATTGGAAAAGAATAAGCCTAGGGAGACCGAAAATGACCTAATAGTTCATCCAATGACACAAACACGCCTATTGGATGTACAAGATTGGTTAGAAACCCAAATCGGAGAAGAATAAGCCAAGGGATGACGTAAATGACCTAAATGATCATCCAATGACACAAACACACCTATTGGATGCACAAGATTGGTTAAAAACCCTAATAGGACAAGAATAAGCATAGGGAGGTCGTAAATGACCTAAATGTTCATCCAATGACACAAACACACCAATTGGATGCACAAGATTGGTTAAAAACCCTAATTGGACAAGAATAAGCCTAGGGAGACCGAAAATGACCTAATTGTTCTTCCAAAGACACAACCACACCTATTGGATGCATAGGATTGGTTTGAAACCCTAATTGGACAAGAATAAGCCTAGGGAGGTCTTAAATGACCCAAATGTTCATCCAATAACACAAATGAACTTACTCGATGCTCAAGATTGGTTGTAAACCCTAATTGGACAAGAATAACCCTAGGGAGGACGGAAATGACCTAAATGTTCATCCAATGACACAAACAAACCTATTGGATGCACAAGATTGGTTAAAAATCCTAATTGGAAAAGAATAAGCCTAGGGAGACCGAAAATGACCTAATTGTTCATCCAATGACACAAACACACCTATTGGATCCACATGATTAGTTAGAAACCAAACCCTAATTGGACAAGAATAAGCCTAGGGAGGACGAAAATGACCTAAATGTTCATCCAATGACACAAACACACCTATTGGATGCACAAGATTGGTTAGAAACCCTAATTGGACAAGAATAAGCCTTGGGTGACCGAAAATGACCTATTTGTTCATCCAATGACACAAACACACCTATTGGATGCACAAGATTGGTTAGAAACCCTAATTGGACAAGAATAAGCCTAGGAAGGAAGAAAATGACCTAATTGTTCATCCAATGACACAAACACACCTATTGGATGCAAAAGATTGGTTAGAAACCGTACTTGGAGAAGAATATGCCTAGGGAGGTCGTAAATGACCTAAATGTTCATCAAATGACACAAACACACCTATTGGATGCACAAGATTGGATAGAAACCCTAATTGGGCAAGAATAAGCCTAGGGAGGTCGAAAATGACCAAAATTTTCATCCAATGACACAAACACACCTATTGGATGCACAAGATTGGTTAGAAACTGTAATTGGACAAGAATAAGCATAGGGTGACCGAAAATGACCTAATTGTTCATCCAACGACCCAAACACACCTATTGGTTGCACAACATTAGTTTGAAACCCTAATTGAACAAGAATAAGACTACGGAGGACGAAAATGACCTAACTGTTCATCCAAAGACACAAATGCACTTATTCGATGCCCATGATTGGTTGCACAGGATTGGTTGGAAACCCTAATTGGACAAGAATAAGCATAGGGAGGACGAAAATGACCAAAATGTTCATCCAATGACACAAACACACCTATTGGATGCAAAAGATTAGTTAGAAACCCTAATTGGACAAGAATAAGACTACGGAGGACGAAAATGACCAAATTGTTTATCCAATGACACAAACACACCTATTGGATACACAAGATTGGTTAGAAACCCTAATAGTACAAAAATAAGCCTAGGGAGGTCGAAAATGACCTAATTTTTCATCCAATGACACAAACACACCTATTGGATGCAAAAGATTAGTTAGAAACCCTAATTGGACAAGAATAAGACTACGGAGGACGAAAATGACCTAACTGTTCATCCAAAGACACAAATGCACTTATTCGATGCCCATGATTGGTTGCACAGGATTGGTTTGAAACCCTAATTGGACAAGAATAAGCCTAGGGAGGTCGTAAATGACCTAAATATTCATCCAATGACACAAATGAAATTATTCGATGCACAAGATTGGTTGCAAACCCTAATTGGACAAGAATAACCCTAGGGAGGACGGAAATGACCTAAATGTTCATCCAATGACCCAAACACACCTATTGGATGCATAAGATTGGTTAAAAATCCTAATTGGAAAAGAATAAGCCTAGGGACCCCGAAAATGACCTAATAGTTCATCCAATGACACAAACACGCCTATTGGATGCACAAGATTGGTTAGAAACCCAAATCGGACAAGAATAAGCCAAGGGATGACGTAAATGACCTAAATGATCATCCAATGACACAAACACACCTATTGGATGCACAAGATTGGTTAAAAACCCTAATAGGAAAAGAATAAGCCTAGTGAGACCGAAAATGACCTAATTGTTCATCCAATGACACAAACACACCTATTGGATGCACAAGATTGGCTAGAAACCCTAATTGGACAAGAATAAGCCTAGGGAGGACAAAAATTACCTAATTGTTCATCCAATGACATAAACACACCTATTGGATGCACAAGATTGGTTAGAAATGGTAATTTGACAAGAATAAGCCTAGGGAGGACAAAAATAACCTAATTGTTCATCCAATGACACAAACACACCTATTGGATGCACAAGATTGGTTAGAAACCCCAATAGTACAAGAATAAGCCTAGGGAGGTCGTAAATGACCTAAATGTTCATCCAATGACACAAACACACCAATTGGATGCACAAGATTGGTTAAAAACCCTAATTGGACAAGAATAAGCCTAGGGAGACCGAAAATGACCTAATTGTTCTTCCAAAGACACAACCACACCTATTGGATGCATAGGATTGGTTTGAAACCCTAATTGGACAAGAATAAGCCTAGGGAGGTCGTAAATGACCCAAATGTTCATCCAATGACACAAATGAACTTATTCGATGCACAAGATTGGTTGTAAACCCTAATTGGACAAGAATAACCCTAGGGAGGACGGAAATAACCTAAATGTTCATCCAATGACACAAACAAACCTATCGGATGCACAAGATTGGTTAAAAATCCGAATTGGAAAAGAATAAGCCTAGGGAGACCGAAAATGACCTAATTGTTCATCAATTGACACAAACACACCTATTGGATCCACATGATTAGTTAGAAACCAAACCCTAATTGGACAAGAATAAGCCTAGGGAGGACGAAAATGACCTAAATGTTCATCCAATGACACAAACACACCTATTGGATGCACAAGATTGGTTAGAAACCCTAATTGGACAAGAATAAGCCTTGGGAGACCGAAAATGACCTATTTGTTCATCCAATGACACAAACACACCTATTGGATGCACAAGATTGGTTAGAAACCATAATTGGACAAGAATAAGCCTAGGAAGGACGAAAATGACCTAATTGTTCATCCAATGACACAAACACACCTATTGGATGCAAAAGATTGGTTAGAAACCGTACTTGGACAAGAATAAGCCTAGGGAGGTCGTAAATGACCTAAATGTTCATCAAATGATACAAACACACGTATTGGATGCACAAGATTGGATAGAAACCCTAATTGGGCAAGAATAAGCCTAGGGAGGTCGAAAATGACCAAAATTTTCATCCAATGACACAAACACCCCTATTGGATGCACAAGATTGGTTAGAAACCGTAATTGGACAAGAATAAGCATAGGGTGACCGAAAATGACCTAATTGTTCATCCAACGACCCAAACACACCTATTGGTTGCACAACATTAGTTTGAAACCCTAATTGAACAAGAATAAGCCTAAAGAGGACGAAAATGACCTAATTGTTCATCCAAAGACACAAATGAAATTATTTGATGCATAAGATTGGTTGAAAACCCTAATTGGACACGAATAAGCCTAGGGAGGACGAAAATGACCTAAATGTTCATCCAATGACACAAATACACCTATTGGATGCACAAGATTGGTCAGAATCCCTAATTGTACAAGAATAAGCCTAGGGAGGACGAAAATGACCTAATTGTTCATCCAATGACACAAAAACACCTATTGCATGCACAAGATTGGT
>JBBPBS010000966.1:175736-191009 GCA_037974835.1 Cicer judaicum | reverse complement strand
TAAATGTTCATCCAATGACACAAACACACCTATTGGATGCACAAGATTGGTTGGAAACCCTAATTGGACAAGAATAAGCCTAGGGAGGTCGTAAATAACCTAAATGTTCATCTAATGACACAAACACACCAATTGGATGAACAAGATTGGTTAAAAACCCTAATTGGAAAAGAATAAGCCTAGGGAGACCGAAAGTAACCTAATTGTTCTTCCAACGACACAAACACACCTATTGGATGCACATGATTGGTTTGAAACCCTAATTAGACAAGAATAAGCCTAGGGAGGTCGTAAATGACCTAAATGTTCATCCAATGACACAAATGAACTTATTCGATACACAAGATTGGTTGAAAACCCTAATTGGACAAGAATAACCCAAGGGAGGACGAAAATGACCAAAGTGTTCATCCATTGACTCAAACACACCTATTAGATGCACAAGATTGGTTAAAAATCCTAATTGGAAAAGAATAAGCCTAGGGAGACCGAAAATGACCTAGTTGTTCATCGAACGACCCAAACACACCTATTTGATACACAAGATTAGTTAGAAACCCTAATTGGACAAGAATAAGCCTAGGGAGGACAAAAATGACCGAATTGTACATCCAAAGACACAAATGAACTTATTCGATGCACAAGATTGGTTAAAAACCCTAATTGGACAAGAATAACCCTAGGGAGGACGAAACTGACCTAAATGTTCATCCAATGACACAAACACACCTATTGGATGCACAAGATTGGTTAGAAACCCTAATTTGACAAGAATAAGCCAAGGGAGGACGAAAATGACCTAATTGTTCATCCAATGACACAAACACACCTATTGGATGGACAAGATTGGTTAGAAACCCTAATTGGACAAGAATAAGCCTAGGGAGGTCGAAAATGACGTAATTGTTCATCCAATGACACAAACACACCTATTGGATGCACAAGATTAGTTAGAAACCCTTATTGGAGAAGAATAAGCTTAGGGAAGTCCAAAATGACCTAATTGTTCATCCAATGACACAAACACACCTATTGGATGCACAAGATTGGTTAGAAACCCTAATTGGACAAGAATAAGACAAGGGAGGACAAAAATGACCTAAATTTTCATCCAATGACACAAACACACCTATTGAATGCACAAGATTGGTTAGAAACCCTAATTTGACAAGAATTAGCCTCAGGAAAACGAAAATGACCTAATTGTTCATCCAATGACACAAACACACCTATTGGATGCACAAGATTGGTTAGAAACCCTAATTGGACAAGGATAAGCCTAGGGAGGTCGAAAATTACCAAAATGTTCATGCAATGACACAAACACGCCTATTGGAAGCACAAGATTTGTTAGAAACCGTAATTGGACAAGAATAAGCCTAGCGAGGTCGAAAATGACCTAAATGTTCATCCAATGACACAAATCAACGTATTTGATGCACAAGATTGGTTAAAATCCCTAATTGGACAAGAATAACCGTAGGGAGGACGAAACTGAGCTAAATGTTCATCCAATGACACAAACACACCTATTGGATGCACAAGATTGGTTAGAAACCCTAATTTGACAAGAATAAGCCTAGGGAGGACGAAAATGACCTAATTGTTCATCCAATGACACAAACACACCTATTGGATGCACAAGATTGGTTAGAAACCCTAATTGGACAAGAATAAGCCTAGGGAGGTCGAAAATGACCTAATTGTTCATCCAATGACACAAACACACCTATTGGATGCACAAGATTAGTTAGAAACCCTTATTGGAGAAGAATAAGCTTAGGGAAGTCCAAAATGACCTAATTGTTCATCCAATGACACAAACACACCTATTGGATGCACAAGATTGGTTAGAAACCCTAATTGGACAAGAATAAGACAAGGGAGGACAAAAATGACCTAAATTTTCATCCAATGACACAAACACACCTATTGGATGCACAAGATTGGTTAGAAACCCTAATTTGACAAGAATAAGCCTCGGGAAGACGAAAATGACCTAATTGTTCATCCAATGACACAAACACACCTATTGGATGCACAAGATTTGTTAGAAACCCTAATTGGACAAGAGTAAGCCTAGGGAGGTCGAAAATTACCAAAATGTTCATGCAATGACACAAACACGCCTATTGGAAGCACAAGATTGGCTAGAAACCGTAATTGGACAAGAATAAGCCTAGGGAGGTCGAAAATGACCTAAATGTTCATCCAATGATACAAATCAACGTATTCGATGCACAGGATTGGTTAAAAACCCTAATTGGACAAGAATAACCCTAGGGAGGACGAAAATGACCTAAATGTTCATCCAATGACACAAACACACCTATTGGATGCACAACATTGGTTAGAAACCCTAATTCGACAAGAATAAGCCTAGGGAGGACGAAAATGACCTAATTGTTCATCCAATGACACAAACACACCTATTGGATGCACAAGATTGGTTAGAAACCCTAATTGGACAAGAATAAGCCTAGGGAGGTCGAAAATGACCTAATTGTTCATCCAATGACACAAACACACCTATTGGATGCACAAGATTAGTTAGAAACCCTTATTGGAGAAGAATAAGCTTAGGGAAGTCCAAAATGACCTAATTGTTCATCCAATGACACAAACACACCTATTGGATGCACAAGATTGGTTAGAAACCCTAATTGGACAAGAATAAGACAAGGGAGGACAAAAATGACCTAAATTTTCATCCAATGACACAAACACACCTATTGGATGCACAAGATTGGTTAGAAACCCTAATTTGACAAGAATAAGCCTCGGGAAGACGAAAATGACCTAATTGTTCATCCAATGACACAAACACACCTATTGGATGCACAAGATTGGTTAGAAACCCTAATTGGACAAGAGTAAGCCTAGGGAGGTCGAAAATTACCAAAATGTTCATGCAATGACACAAACACGCCTATTGGAAGCACAAGATTGGCTAGAAACCGTAATTGGACAAGAATAAGCCTAGGGAGGTCGAAAATGACCTAAATGTTCATCCAATGATACAAATCAACGTATTCGATGCACAGGATTGGTTAAAAACCCTAATTGGACAAGAATAACCCTAGGGAGGACGAAAATGACCTAAATGTTCATCCAATGACACAAACACACCTATTGGATGCACAACATTGGTTAGAAACCCTAATTCGACAAGAATAAGCCTAGGGAGGACGAAAATGACCTAATTGTTCATCCAATGACACAAACACACCTATTGGATGCACAAGATTGGTTAGAAACCCTAATTGGACAAGAATAAGCCTAGGGAGGTCGAAAATGACCTAATTGTTCATCCAATGACACAAACACACCTATTGGATGCACAAGATTAGTTAGAAACCCTTATTGGAGAAGAATAAGCTTAGGGAAGTCCAAAATGACCTAATTGTTCATCCAATGACACAAACACACCTATTGGATGCACAAGATTGGTTAGAAACCCTAATTGGACAAGAATAAGACAAGGGAGGACAAAAATGACCTAAATTTTCATCCAATGACACAAACACACCTATTGGATGCACAAGATTGGTTAGAAACCCTAATTTGACAAGAATAAGCCTCGGGAAGACGAAAATGACCTAATTGTTCATCCAATGACACAAACACACCTATTGGATGCACAAGATTGGTTAGAAACCCTAATTGGACAAGAGTAAGCCTAGGGAGGTCGAAAATTACCAAAATGTTCATGCAATGACACAAACACGCCTATTGGAAGCACAAGATTGGCTAGAAACCGTAATTGGACAAGAATAAGCCTAGGGAGGTCGAAAATGACCTAAATGTTCATCCAATGATACAAATCAACGTATTCGATGCACAGGATTGGTTAAAAACCCTAATTGGACAAGAATAACCCTAGGGAGGACGAAAATGACCTAAATGTTCATCCAATGACACAAACACACCTATTGGATGCACAAGATTGGTTAGAAACCCTAATTTGACAAGAATAAGCCTCGGGAGGACGAAAATGACCTAATTGTTCATCCAATGACACAAAACACACCTATTGGATGCACAAGATTGGTTAAAAACCCTAATTGGACAAGAATAAGCCTAGGGAGACCGAAAATAACCTAATTGTTCTTCCAAGGACACAAACACACCTATTGGATGCACATTATTGGTTAGAAACCCTAATTGGACAAGAATAAGCCTAGGGAGGTCGTAAATGACCTAAATGTTCATCCAATGACACAAATGAACTTATTCGATGCACAATATAAGTTGAAAACCCTAATTGGACAAGAATAACCCAAGGGAGGACGAAAATGACCTAAATGTTCCTTCATTGACACAAACACACCTATTAGATGCACAAGATTGGTTAAAAATCCTAATTGGAGAAGAATAAGCCTAGGGAGACCGAAAATGACCTAATTGTTCATCGAACGACCCAAACACACCTATTGGATACACAAGATTAGTTAGAAACCCTAATTGGACTAGAATAAGCCTAGGGAGGACGAAAATGACCGAATTGTTCATCCAAAGACACAAATGAACTTATTCGATGCACAAGATTGGTTAAAAACCCTAATTGGACAAGAATAACCCTAGGGAGGACGAAACTGACCTAAATTTTCATCCAATGACAAAACACACCTATTGGATGCACAAGATTGGTTAGAAACCCTAATTGGACAAGAATAAGCTTAGGGAGGTCGAAAATTACCAAAATGTTCATCCAATGACACAAACACGCCTATTGGAAGCACAAGATTGGTTAGAAACCGTAATTGGACAAGAATAAGCCTAGGGAGGTTGTAAATAACCTACATGTTCATCCAATGACACAAATTAACGTATTCGATGCACAAGATTGGTTAAAAACCCTAATTGGACAAGAATAACCCTAGCGAGGACGAAAATGACCTAAATGTTCATCCAATGACACAAACACACATATTGGATGCACAAGATTGGTTAGAAACCCTAATTGGATAAGAATAAGCTTATGGAGACCGTAAATGACCTAATTGTTCATCGAACAACCCAAACACACCTATTGGATGCACAAGATTAGTTAGAAACCCTAATTGGACAAGAATAAGCCTGGGGAGGATGAAAATGACCTAATTGTTCATCCAATGACACAAACAAACCTATTGGATGCTAAAGATTGGTTAGAAACCCTAATTGGACAAGAATAAGCCTAGGGAGGACAAAAATGACCTAATTTTTCATCCAATGACACAAATGAACTTATTCTATGCACAAGATTGGCTAAAAACCCTAATTGGACAAGAATAACCGTAGGGAGGACGAAACTGAGCTAAATGTTCATCCAATGACAAAACACACCTATTGGATGCACAAGATTGGTTAGAAACCCTAATTTGACAAGAATAAGCCTAGGGAGGACGAAAATGACCTAATTGTTCATCCAATGACACAAACACACCTATTGGATGCACAAGATTGGTTAGAAAGCCTAATTGGACAAGAATAAGCCTAGGGAGGTCGAAAATGACCTAATTGTTCATCCAATGACACAAACACACCTATTGGATGCACAAGATTAGTTAGAAACCCTAATTGGAGAAGAATAAGCTTAGGGAAGTCCAAAATGACCTAATTGTTCATCCAATGACACAAAACACCGATTGGATGCTCAAGATTGGTTAGAAACCCTAATTGGACAAGAATAAGACAAGGGAGGACAAAAATGACCTAAATGTTCATCCAATGACACAAACACACCTATTGGATGCACAAGATTGGTTGGAAACCCTAATTGGAAAAGAATAAGCCTAGGGAGACCGAAAGTAACGTAATTGTTCTTCCAAGGACACAAACACACCTATTGGATGCACATGATTGGTTTGAAACCCTAATTAGACAAGAATAAGCCTAGGGAGGTCGTAAATGACCTAAATGTTCATCCAATGACACAAATGAACTTATTCGATACACAAGATTGGATGAAAACCCTAATTGGACAAGAATAACCCAAGGGAGGACGAAAATGACCAAAATGTTCATCCATAGACACAAACACACCTATTAGATGCACAAGATTGGTTAAAAATCCTAATTGGAAAAGAATAAGCCTAGGGAGACCGAAAATGACCTAATTGTTCATCGAACGACCCAAACACACCTATTTGATACACAAGATTAGTTAGAAACCCTAATTGGACAAGAATAAGCCTAGGGAGGACAAAAATGACCGAATTGTACATCCAAAGACACAAATGAACTTATTCGATGCACAAGATTGGTTAAAAACCCTAATTGGACAAGAATAACCCTAGGGAGGACGAAACTGACCTAAATGTTCATCCAATGACACAAACACACCTATTGGATGCACAAGATTGGTTAGAAACCCTAATTTGACAAGAATTAACCTCAGGAAAACGAAAATGACCTAATTGTTCATCCAATGACACAAACACACCTATTGGATGCACAAGATTGGTTAGAAACCCTAATTGGACAAGGATAAGCCTAGGGAGGTCGAAAATTACCAAAATGTTCATGCAATGACACAAACACGCCTATTGGAAGCACAAGATTTGTTAGAAACCGTAATTGGACAAGAATAAGCCTAGCGAGGTCGAAAATGACCTAAATGTTCATCCAATGACACAAATCAACGTATTTGATGCACAAGATTGGTTAAAATCCCTAATTGGACAAGAATAACCCTAGGGAGGACGAAAATGACCTAAATGTTCATCCAATGAACAAACACACCTATTGGATGCACAAGATTGGTTAGAAACCCTAATTGGATAAGAATAAGCTTAGGGAGACCGAAAATGATCTAATTGTTCATCAAACAACCCAAACACACCTATTGGATGCACAATATTAGTTAGAAACCCTAATTGGACAAGAATAAGCCTAGAGAGGATGAAAATGACCTAATTGTTCATCCAAAGACACAAATGAAATTATTCGATGCATAAGATTGGTTGAAAACCCTAATTGGTCACGAATAAGCCTAGGGAGTACGAAAATGACCTAAATGTTCATCCAATGACACGAACAAACCTATTGGATGGAAAAGATTGGTTAGAAACCCTAATTGGACAAGAATAAGCCTAGGGAGGACGAAAATGACCTAGTTTTTCATCCAATGACACAAATAAACTTATTCTATGCACAAGATTGGCTAAACACCCTAATTGGACAAGAATAACCGTAGGGAGGACGAAACTGAGCTAAATGTTCATCTAATGACACAAACACACCTATTGGATGCACAAGATTGGTTAGAAACCCTAATTTGACAAGAATAAGCCTAGGGAGGACGAAAATGACCTAATTGTTCATCCAATGACACAAACACACCTATTGGATGCACAAGATTGGTTAGAAACCCTAATTGGACAAGAATAAGCCTAGGGAGGTCGAAAATGACCTAATTGTTCATCCAATGACACAAACACACCTATTGGATTCACAAGATTAGTTAGAAACCCTTATTGGAGAAGAATAAGCTTAGGGAAGTCCAAAATGACCTAATTGTTCATCCAATGACACAAACACACCTATTGGATGCACAAGATTGGTTAGAAACCCTAATTGGACAAGAATAAGACAAGGGAGGACAAAAATGACCTAAATTTTCATCCAATGACACAAACACACCTATTGGAAGCACAAGATTGGTTAGAAACCCTAATTTGACAAGAATAAGCCTCGGGAAGACGAAAATGACCTAATTGTTCATCCAATGACACAAACACACCTATTGGATGCACAAGATTGGTTAGAAACCCTAATTGGACAAGAGTAAGCCTAGGGAGGTCGAAAATTACCAAAATGTTCATGCAATGACACAAACACGCCTATTGGAAGCACAAGATTGGTTAGAAACCGTAATTGGACAAGAATAAGCCTAGGGAGGTCGAAAATGACCTAAATGTTCATCCAATGATACAAATCAACGTATTCGATGCACGGGATTGGTTAAAAACCCTAATTGGACAAGAATAACCCTAGGGAGGACGAAAATGACCTAAATGTTCATCCAATGACACAAACACACCTATTGGATGCACAAGATTGGTTAGAAACCCTAATTTGACAAGAATAAGCCTCGGGAGGACGAAAATGACCTAATTGTTCATCCAATGACACAAAACACACGTATTGGATGCACAAGATTGGTTAAAAACCCTAATTGGACAAGAATAAGCCTAGGGAGACCGAAAATGACCTAATTGTTCATCGAACGACCCAAACACACCTATTGGATACACAAGATTAGTTAGAAACCCTAATTGGACAAGAAGAAGCCTAGGGAGGACGAAAATGACCGAATTGTTCATCCAAAGACACAAATGAACTTATTCGATGCACAAGATTGGTTAAAAACCCTAATTGGACAAGAATAACCCTAGGGAGGACGAAACTGACCTAAATGTTCATCCAATGACACAAACACACCTGTTGGATGCACAAGATTGGTTAGAAACCCTAATTGGACAAGAATAAGCTTAGGGAGGTCGAAAATTACCAAAATGTTCATCCAATGACACAAACACGCCTATTGGAAGCACAAGATTGGTTAGAAACCGTAATTGGACAAGAATAAGCCTAGGAAGGTTGTAAATGACCTACATGTTTATCCAATGACACAAATTAACGTATTCGATGCACAAGATTGGTTAAAAACCCTAATTGGACAAGAATAACCCTAGCGAGGACGAAAATGACCTAAATGTTCATCCAATGACACAAACACACATATTGGATGCACAAGATTGGTTAGAAACCCTAATTGGATAAGAATAAGCTTATGGAGACCGTAAATGACCTAATTGTTCATCGAACAACCCAAACACACCTATTGGATGCACAAGATTAGTTAGAAACCCTAATTGGACAAGAATAAGCCTAGGGAGGATGAAAATGACCTAATTGTTCATCCAATGACACAAACAAACCTATTGGATGCTAAAGATTGGTTAGAAACCCTAATTGGACAAGAATAAGCCTAGGGAGGACGAAAATGACCTAATTTTTCATCCAATGACACAAATGAACTTATTCTATGCACAAGATTGGCTAAAAACCCTAATTGGACAAGAATAACCGTAGGGAGGACGAAACTGAGCTAAATGTTCATCCAATGACAAAACACACCTATTGGATGCACAAGATTGGTTAGAAACCCTAATTTGACAAGAATAAGCCTAGGGAGGACGAAAATGACCTAATTGTTCATCCAATGACACAAACACACCTATTGGATGCACAAGATTGGTTAGAAACCCTAATTGGACAAGAATAAGCTTAGGGAGGTCGAAAATTACCAAAATGTTCATCCAATGACACAAACACGCCTATTGGAAGCACAAGATTGGTTAGAAACCGTAATTGGACAAGAATAAGCCTAGGAAGGTTGTAAATGACCTACATGTTTATCCAATGACACAAATTAACGTATTCGATGCACAAGATTGGTTAAAAACCCTAATTGGACAAGAATAACCCTAGCGAGGACGAAAATGACCTAAATGTTCATCCAATGACACAAACACACATATTGGATGCACAAGATTGGTTAGAAACCCTAATTGGATAAGAATAAGCTTATGGAGACCGTAAATGACCTAATTGTTCATCGAACAACCCAAACACACCTATTGGATGCACAAGATTAGTTAGAAACCCTAATTGGACAAGAATAAGCCTAGGGAGGATGAAAATGACCTAATTGTTCATCCAATGACACAAACAAACCTATTGGATGCTAAAGATTGGTTAGAAACCCTAATTGGACAAGAATAAGCCTAGGGAGGACGAAAATGACCTAATTTTTCATCCAATGACACAAATGAACTTATTCTATGCACAAGATTGGCTAAAAACCCTAATTGGACAAGAATAACCGTAGGGAGGACGAAACTGAGCTAAATGTTCATCCAATGACAAAACACACCTATTGGATGCACAAGATTGGTTAGAAACCCTAATTTGACAAGAATAAGCCTAGGGAGGACGAAAATGACCTAATTGTTCATCCAATGACACAAACACACCTATTGGATGCACAAGATTGGTTAGAAACCCTAATTGGACAAGAATAAGCCTAGGGAGGACGAAAATGACCTAATTGTTCATCCAATGACACAAACACACCTATTGGATGCACAAGATTAGTTAGAAACCCTAATTGGAGAAGAATAAGCTTAGGGAAGTCCAAAATGACCTAATTGTTCATCCAATGACACAAACACACCTATTGGATGCACAAGATTGGTTAGAAACCCTAATTGGACAAGAATAAGACAAGGGAGGACCAAAATGACCTAAATGTTCATCCGATGACACAAACACACCTATTGGATGCACAAGATTGGTTAGAAACCCTAATTTGACAAGAATAAGCCTCGGGAGGACGAAAATGACCTAATTGTTCATCCAATGACACAAACACACCTATTGGATGCACAAGATTGGTTAAAAACCCTAATTGGACAAGAATAAGCCTAGGGAGACCGAAAATGACCGAATTGTTCATCCAAAGACACAAATGAACTTATTTGATGCACAAGATTGGTTAAAAACCCTAATTGGACAAGAATAACCCTAGGGAGGACGAAACTGACCAAAATGTTCATCCTATGACACAAACACACCTATTGGATGCACAAGATTGGTTAGAAACCCTAATTGGATAAGAATAAGCTTAGGGAGACCGAAAATGACCTAATTGTTCATCGAACAACCCAATCACACCTATTGGATGCACAAGATTAGTTGGAAACCCTAATTGGACAAGCATAAGCCTAGGGAGGATGAAAATGACCTAATTGTTCATTCAAAGACACAAATGAAATTATTCGATGCATAAGATTGGTTGAAAACCCTAATTGGTCACGAATAAGCCTAGGGAGGACGAAAATGACCTAATTGTTCATCGAACGACCCAAACACACCTATTTGATACACAAGATTAGTTAGAAACCCTAATTGGACAAGAATAAGCCTAGGGAGGACAAAAATGACCGAATTGTACATCCAAAGACACAAAAGAACTTATTCGATGCACAAGATTGGTTAAAAACCCTAATTGGACAAGAATAACCCTAGGGAGGACGAAACTGACCTAAATGTTCATCCAATGACACAAACACACCTATTGGATGCACAAGATTGGTTAGAAACCCTAATTTGACAAGAATAAGCCTAGGGAGGACGAAAATGACCTAATTGTTCATCCAATGACACAAACACACCTATTGGATGCACAAGATTGGTTAGAAACCCTAATTGGACAAGAATAAGCCTAGGGAGGTCGAAAATGACCTAATTGTTCATCCAATGACACAAACACACCTATTGGATGCACAAGATTAGTTAGAAACCCTAATTGGAGAAGAATAAGCTTAGGGAAGTCCAAAATGACCTAATTGTTCATCCAATGACACAAAACACCGATTGGATGCTCAAGATTGGTTAGAAACCCTAATTGGACAAGAATAAGACAAGGGAGGACAAAAATGACCTAAATGTTCATCCAATGACACAAACACACCTATTGGATGCACAAGATTGGTTAGAAACCCTAATTGGACAAGAATAAGCCTCGGGAGACCAAAAATGACCTAATTTTTTCATTGAACGACCCAAACACACCAATTGGATGAACAAGATTGGTTAAAAACCCTAATTGGAAAAGAATAAGCCTAGGGAGACCGAAAGTAACCTAATTGTTCTTCCAACGACACAAACACACCTATTGGATGCACATGATTGGTTTGAAACCCTAATTAGACAAGAATAAGCCTAGGGAGGTCGTAAATGACCTAAATGTTCATCCAATGACACAAATGAACTTATTCGATACACAAGATTGGTTGAAAACCCTAATTGGACAAGAATAACCCAAGGGAGGACGAAAATGACCAAAATGTTCATCCATTGACTCAAACACACCTATTAGATGCACAAGATTGGTTAAAAATCCTAATTGGAAAAGAATAAGCCTACGGAGACCGAAAATGACCTAATTGTTCATCGAACGACCCAAACACACCTATTGGATACACAAGATTAGTTAGAAACCCTAATTGGACAAGAATAAGCCTAGGGAGGACGAAAATGACCGAATTGTTCATCCAAAGACACAAATGAACTTATTTGATGCACAAGATTGGCTAAAAACTCTAATTGGACAAGAATAACCCTAGGGAGGACGAAACTGACCAAAATGTTCATCCTATGACACAAACACACCTATTGGATGCACAAGATTGGTTAGAAACCCTAATTGGATAAGAATAAGCTTAGGGAGACCGAAAATGACCTAATTGTTCATCGAACAACCCAATCACACCTATTGGATGCACAAGATTAGTTGGAAACCCTAATTGGACAAGCATAAGCCTAGGGAGGATGAAAATGACCTAATTGTTCATTCAAAGACACAAATGAAATTATTCGATGCATAAGATTGGTTGAAAACCCTAATTGGTCACGAATAAGCCTAGGGAGGACGAAAATGACCTAAATGTTCATCCAATGACACAAACAAACCTATTGGATGCAAAAGATAGGTTAGAAACCCTAATTGGACAACAATAAGCCTAGGGAGGACGAAAATGACCTAATTTTTCATCCAATGACACAAATGAACTTATTCTATGCACAAGATTGGCTAAAAACCGTAATTGGACAAGAATAACCGTAGGGAGGACGAAACTGACCTAAATGTTCATCCAATGACACAAACACACCTATTGGATGCACAAGATTGGTTTGAAACCCTAATTTGACAAGAATAAGCCTAGGGAGGACGAAAATGACCTAATTGTTCATCCAATGACACAAACACACCTATTGGATGCACAAGATTGGTTAGAAACCCTAATTGGACAAGAATAAGCCTAGGGAGGTCGAAAATGACCTAATTGTTCATCCAATGACACAAACACACCTATTGGATGCACAAGATTAGTTAGAAACCCTAATTGGAGAAGAATAAGCTTAGGGAAGTCCAAAATGACCTAATTGTTCATCCAATGACACAAACACACCTATTGGATGCACAAGATTGGTTAGAAACCCTAATTGGACAAGAATAAGACAAGGGAGGACCAAAATGACCTAAATGTTCATCCGATGACACAAACACACCTATTGGATGCACAAGATTGGATAGAAACCCTAATTTGACAAGAATAAGCCTCGGGAGGACGAAAATGACCTAATTGTTCATCCAATGACACAAACACACCTATTGGATGCACAAGATTGGTTAAAAACCCTAATTGGACAAGAATAAGCCTAGGGAGACCGAAAATGACCGAATTGTTCATCCAAAGACACAAATGAACTTATTTGATGCACAAGATTGGTTAAAAACCCTAATTGGACAAGAATAACCCTAGGGAGGACGAAACTGACCAAAATGTTCATCCTATGACACAAACACACCTATTGGATGCACAAGATTGGTTGAAAACCCTAATTGGACAAGAATAACCCAAGGGAGGACGAAAATGACCAAAGTGTTCATCCATTGACTCAAACAAACCTATTAGATGCACAAGATTGGTTAAAAATCCTAATTGGAAAACAATAAGCCTACGGAGACCGAAAATGACCTAATTGTTCATCGAACGACCCAAACACACCTATTGGATACACAAGATTAGTTAGAAACCCTAATTGGACAAGAATAAGCCTAGGGAGGACGAAAATGACCGAATTGTTCATCCAAAGACACAAATGAACTTATTTGATGCACAAGATTGGTTAAAAACCCTAATTGGACAAGAATAACCCTAGGGAGGACGAAACTGACCAAAATGTTCATCCTATGACACAAACACACCTATTGGATGCACAAGATTGGTTAGAAACCCTAATTGGATAAGAATAAGCTTAGGGAGACCGAAAATGACCTAATTGTTCATCGAACAACCCAATCACACCTATTGGATGCACAAGATTAGTTGGAAAACCTAATTGGACAAGCATAAGCCTAGGGAGGATGAAAATGACCTAATTGTTCATTCAAAGACACAAATGAAATTATTCGATACATAAGTTTGGTTGAAAACCCTAATTGGTCACGAATAAGCCTAGGGAGGACGAAAATGACCTAAATGTTCATCCAATGACACAAACAAACCTATTGGATGCAAAAGATAGGTTAGAAACCCTAATTGGACAAGAGTAAGCCTAGGGAGGACGAAAATGACCTAATTTTTCATCCAATGACACAAATGAACTTATTCTATGCACAAGATTGGCTAAAAACCGTAATTGGACAAGAATAACCGTAGGGAGGACGAAACTGACCTAAATGTTCATCCAATGACACAAACACACCTATTGGATGCACAAGATTGGTTAGAAACCCTAATTTGACAAGAATAAGCCTAGGGAGGACGAAAATGACCTAATTTTTCATCCAATGACACAAACACACCTATTGGATGCACAAGATTGGTTAGAAACCCTAATTGGACAAGAATAAGCCTAGGGAGGTCGAAAATGACCTAATTTTTCATCCAATGACACAAATGAACTTATTCTATGCACAAGATTGGCTAATAACCGTAATTGGACAAGAATAACCGTAGGGAGGACGAAACTGACCTAAATGTTCATCCAATGACACAAACACACCTATTGGATGCACAAGATTGGTTAGAAACCCTAATTTGACAAGAATAAGCCTAGGGAGGACGAAAATGACCTAATTGTTCATCCAATGACACAAACACACCTATTGGATGCACAAGATTGGTTAGAAACCCTAATTGGACAAGAAAAAGCCTAGGGAGGTCGAAAATGACCTAATTGTTCTTCCAATGACACAAACACACCTATTGGATGCACAAGATTAGTTAGAAACCCTAATTGGAGAAGAATAAGCTTAGGGAAGTCCAAAATGACCTAATTGTTCATCCAATGACACAAACACACCTATTGGATGCACAAGATTGGTTAGAAACCCTTATTGGACAAGAATAAGACAAGGGAGGACCAAAATGACCTAAATGTTCATCCGATGACACAAACACACCTATTGGATGCACAAGTTTGGATAGAAACCCTAATTTGACAAGAATAAGCCTCGGGAGGACGAAAATAACCTAATTGTTCATCCAATGACACAAACACACCTATTGGATGCACAAGATTGGTTAAAAACCCTAATTGGACAAGAATAAGCCTAGGGAGACCGAAAATGACCGAATTGTTCATCCAAAGACACAAATGAACTTATTTGATGCACAAGATTGGTTAAAAACCCTAATTGGACAAGAATAA
>JBBPBS010000966.1:163004-175547 GCA_037974835.1 Cicer judaicum | reverse complement strand
ACCTAATTGTTCATCCAATGACACAAACACACCTATTGGATGCACAAGATTGGTTAAAAACCCTAATTGGACAAGAATAAGCCTAGGGAGACCGAAAATGACCGAATTGTTCATCCAAAGACACAAATGAACTTATTTGATGCACAAGATTGGTTAAAAACCCTAATTGGACAAGAATAAGCCTAGGGAGGACGAAACTGACCAAAATGTTCATCCTATGACACAAACACACCTATTGGATGCACAAGATTGGTTAGAAACCCTATTTGGATAAGAATAAGCTTAGGGAGACCGAAAATGACCTAATTGTTCATCGAACAACCCAATCACACCTATTGGATGCACAAGATTAGTTGGAAACCCTAATTGGACAAGCATAAGCCTAGGGAGGATGAAAATGACCTAATTGTTCATTCAAAGACACAAATGAAATTATTCGATGCATAAGAGTGGTTGAAAACCCTAATTGGTCACGAATAAGCCTAGGGAGGACGAAAATGACCTAAATGTTCATCCAATGACACAAACAAACCTATTGGATGCAAAAGATAGGTTAGAAACCCTAATTGGACAAGAATAAGCCTAGGGAGGACGAAAATGACCTAATTTTTCATCCAATGACACAAATGAACTTATTCTATGCACAAGATTGGCTAAAAACCGTAATTGGACAAGAATAACCGTAGGGAGGACGAAACTGACCTAAATGTTCATCCAATGACACAAACACACCTATTGGATGCACAAGATTGGTTAGAAACCCTAATTTGACAAGAATAAGCCTAGGGAGGACGAAAATGACCTAATTGTTCATCCAATGACACAAACACACCTATTGGATGCACAAGATTGGTTAGAAACCCTAATTGGACAAGATTAACCCTAGGGAGGACGAAAATGACCTAATTGTTCATCCAATGACACAAACACACCTAATGGATGTACAAGATTGGTTAGAAACCCTAATTGGACAATAATACGCCTAGGGAGTTCGAAAATTACCTAATTGTTCATCCAATGACCCAAACACACCTATTAGATGCACAAGATTGGTTAGAAACCCTAATTGGACAAGAAGAAGCCTATGGACGACGAAAATGACCTAATTGTTCATCCAATGACCCAATCACACCTATTAGATGCACAAGATTGGTTAGAAACCCTAATTGGACAAGAAGAACCCTAGGGAGGTCGAAAATGACCTAAAGGTTCATCAAATGACAGAAACACACCTATTGGATGCACAAGATTGGTTAGAAACCCTAATAGGACAAGAATAAGCCTAGGGAAGTCGAAAATGACCTAAATGTTCATCCAATGACACAAACACACCTATTGGATGCACAAGATTGGTTAGAAACCCTAATTTGACAAGAATAAGCCTAGGGAGGACGAAAATGACCTAATTGTTCATCCAATGACACAAACACACCTATTGGATGCACAAGATTGCTTAGAAACCCTAATTGGACAAGATTAAGCCTAGGGAGGACGAAAATGACCTAATTGTTCATTCAATGACACAAACACACCTATTGGGTGCACAAGATTGGTTAGAAACCCTAATTGGACAAGAATAAACCAAGGGAGGACGAAAATGACCTAAATGTTCATCCAATGACACAAACACACCTATTGGATGCACAAGATTGGTTAGAAACCCTAATTGGACAAGAAGAAGCCTAGGGAGGACGAAAATGACCTAATTGTTCATCCAATGACACAAACACACCTATTGGATGCACAAGATTGGTTAGAAACCCTAATTGGACAAGAATAAGCCTAGGGAGGACGAAAATGACCTAATTGTTCATCTAATGACACAAACACACCTATTGGATGCACAAGTTTGGCTAGAAACCCTAATTGGACAAGAATAAGTCTAGGGAGACCGAAAATAACCTAATTGTTCATCCAATGACACAAACACAACTATTGTTTGCACAAGATTGGTTAGAAACCCTAATGGGACAAGAATAAGCCTAGGAGGTAAAAAATGACCTAATTGTTTAACGAATGACACAAATGAACTTATTCAATGCACAAGATTGGTTGAAAACCCTAATTGGACAAGAATAATCCCAGGGAGGACGAAAATGACCTAATTGTTCATCCAATGACACAAACACACCTATTGGATGCACAAGATTGGTTAGAAACCCTAATTGGACAAGAATAAGCCCAAGGAGGTCGTTAATGACCTAAATGTTCATCCAATGACTCAAAGACACCTATTGGATGCACAAGATTGGTTAGAAATCCTAATTGGAGAAGAAAAAGCCAAGGGAGGACGAAAATGACCTAATTGTTCATCCAATGACACAAACACACCTATTGGATGCACAAGATTGGTTAGAAACCCTAATTGGACAAGAATAAGCCCAGGGAGGACGAAAATAACCTAATTGTTCATCCAATGACACAAACACACCTATTGGATGCACAAGATTGGTTAGAAACCCTAATTGGACAAGAATAAGCCCAGGGAGGTCGAAAATGACCTAAAAGTTCATCCAATGACACAAACACACCTATTGGATGCACAAGATTGGTTAGAAACCCTAATTGGACAAGAATAAGCCAAGGAAGGACGAAAATGACCTAACTGTTCATCCAATGACACAAACACACCTATTGGATGCACAAGATTGGTTAGAAACCCTAATTGGACAAGAATAAGCCTAGGGAGGTCGAAAATGACCTAATTGTTCATCCAATGACACAAACACACCTATTGGATGCACAAGATTGGTTAAAAACCCTAATTGGACAAGAATAAGCCTAGGGAGGACGAAAATGACCTAATTGTTCATCCAATGACACAAACACACCTATTGGATGCACAAGATTGGTTAGAAACCCTAATTGGACAAGAATAAGCCTAGGAAGGACGAAAATGACCTAATTGTTAATCCAATGACACAAACACACCTATTGGATGCACAAGATTGGTTAGAAACCCTAATTGGACAAGAATAAGCCTAGGGAGGTCGAAAATGACCTAATTGTTCATCCAATGACACAAACACACCTATTGGATGCACAAGATTGGTTAGAAACCCTAATTGGACAACAATAAGCCCAGGGAGGTCGAAAATGACCTAAATGTTCATCCAATGACACAAGCGCACCTATTGGATGCACAAGATTGGTTAGAAACCCTAATTGGACAAGAATAAGCCTAGGGAGGACGAAAATGACCTAATTGTTCATCCAATGACACAAACACACCTATTGGATGCACAAGATTGGTTAGAAACCCTAATTGGACAAGAATAATCCCAGGGAGGACGAAATTGACTTTAATGTTCATCCAATGACACAAACACACCTATTGGATGCACAAGATTGGTTAGAAACCCTAATTGGACAAGAATAAGCCAAGGAAGGACGAAAATGACCTAACTGTTCATCCAATGACACAAACACACCTATTGGATGCACAAGATTGGTTAGAAACCCTAATTGGACAAGAATAAGCCTAGGGAGGACGAAAATGACCTAATTGTTCATCCAATGACACAAACACACCTATTGGATGCACAAGATTGGTTAGAAACCATAATTGGACAAGAATAGGCCTAGGGAGGTCTAAAATGACCTAAATGTTCATCCAATTACACAAACACAACTATTGGATGCACAAGATTGGTTAGAAACCCTAATTGGACAAGAATAAGCCTAGGGAGGACGAAAATGACCTAATTGTTCATCCAATGACACAAACACACCTATTGGATGCACAAGATTGGTTAGAAACCCTAATTGGACAAGAATAAGCCTAGGGAGGACGAAAATGACCTAATTGTTCATCCAATGACACAAACACACCTATTGGATGCACAAGATTAGTTAGAAACCCTAATTGGAGAAGAATAAGCTTAGGGAAGTCCAAAATGACCTAATTGTTCATCCAATGACACAAACACACCTATTGGATGCACAAGATTGGTTAGAAACCCTAATTGGACAAGAATAAGACAAGGGAGGACCAAAATGACCTAAATGTTCATCCGATGACACAAACACACCTATTGGATGCACAAGATTGGTTAGAAACCCTAATTTGACAAGAATAAGCCTCGGGAGGACGAAAATGACCTAATTGTTCATCCAATGACACAAACACACCTATTGGATGCACAAGATTGGTTAAAAACCCTAATTGGACAAGAATAAGCCTAGGGAGACCGAAAATGACCGAATTGTTCATCCAAAGACACAAATGAACTTATTTGATGCACAAGATTGGTTAAAAACCCTAATTGGACAAGAATAACCCTAGGGAGGACGAAACTGACCAAAATGTTCATCCTATGACACAAACACACCTATTGGATGCACAAGATTGGTTAGAAACCCTAATTGGATAAGAATAAGCTTAGGGAGACCGAAAATGACCTAATTGTTCATCGAACAACCCAATCACACCTATTGGATGCACAAGATTAGTTGGAAACCCTAATTGGACAAGCATAAGCCTAGGGAGGATGAAAATGACCTAATTGTTCATTCAAAGACACAAATGAAATTATTCGATGCATAAGATTGGTTGAAAACCCTAATTGGTCACGAATAAGCCTAGGGAGGACGAAAATGACCTAATTGTTCATCGAACGACCCAAACACACCTATTTGATACACAAGATTAGTTAGAAACCCTAATTGGACAAGAATAAGCCTAGGGAGGACAAAAATGACCGAATTGTACATCCAAAGACACAAAAGAACTTATTCGATGCACAAGATTGGTTAAAAACCCTAATTGGACAAGAATAACCCTAGGGAGGACGAAACTGACCTAAATGTTCATCCAATGACACAAACACACCTATTGGATGCACAAGATTGGTTAGAAACCCTAATTTGACAAGAATAAGCCTAGGGAGGACGAAAATGACCTAATTGTTCATCCAATGACACAAACACACCTATTGGATGCACAAGATTGGTTAGAAACCCTAATTGGACAAGAATAAGCCTAGGGAGGTCGAAAATGACCTAATTGTTCATCCAATGACACAAACACACCTATTGGATGCACAAGATTAGTTAGAAACCCTAATTGGAGAAGAATAAGCTTAGGGAAGTCCAAAATGACCTAATTGTTCATCCAATGACACAAAACACCGATTGGATGCTCAAGATTGGTTAGAAACCCTAATTGGACAAGAATACGACAAGGGAGGACAAAAATGACCTAAATGTTCATCCAATGACACAAACACACCTATTGGATGCACAAGATTGGTTGGAAACCCTAATTGGACAAGAATAAGCCTAGGGAGGTCGTAAATAACCTAAATGTTCATCTAATGACACAAACACACCAATTGGATGAACAAGATTGGTTAAAAACCCTAATTGGAAAAGAATAAGCCTAGGGAGACCGAAAGTAACCTAATTGTTCTTCCAACGACACAAACACACCTATTGGATGCACATGATTGGTTTGAAACCCTAATTAGACAAGAATAAGCCTAGGGAGGTCGTAAATGACCTAAATGTTCATCCAATGACACAAATGAACTTATTCGATACACAAGATTGGTTGAAAACCCTAATTGGACAAGAATAACCCAAGGGAGGACGAAAATGACCAAAGTGTTCATCCATTGACTCAAACACACCTATTAGATGCACAAGATTGGTTAAAAATCCTAATTGGAAAAGAATAAGCCTACGGAGACCGAAAATGACCTAATTGTTCATCGAACGACCCAAACACACCTATTGGATACACAAGATTAGTTAGAAACCCTAATTGGACAAGAATAAGCCTAGGGAGGACGAAAATGACCGAATTGTTCATCCAAAGACACAAATGAACTTATTTGATGCACAAGATTGGTTAAAAACCCTAATTGGACAAGAATAACCCTAGGGAGGACGAAACTGACCAAAATGTTCATCCTATGACACAAACACACCTATTGGATGCACAAGATTGGTTAGAAACCCTAATTGGATAAGAATAAGCTTAGGGAGACCGAAAATGACCTAATTGTTCATCGAACAACCCAATCACACCTATTGGATGCACAAGATTAGTTGGAAACCCTAATTGGACAAGCATAAGCCTAGGGAGGATGAAAATGACCTAATTGTTCATTCAAAGACACAAATGAAATTATTCGATGCATAAGATTTGTTGAAAACCCTAATTGGTCACGAATAAGCCTAGGGAGGACGAAAATGACCTAAATGTTCATCCAATGACACAAACAAACCTATTGGATGCAAAAGATAGGTTAGAAACCCTAATTGGACAACAATAAGCCTACGGAGGACGAAAATGACCTAATTTTTCATCCAATGACACAAATGAACTTATTCTATGCACAAGATTGGCTAAAAACCGTAATTGGACAAGAATAACCGTAGGGAGGACGAAACTGACCTAAATGTTCATCCAATGACACAAACACACCTATTGGATGCACAAGATTGGTTAGAAACCCTAATTTGACAAGAATAAGCCTAGGGAGGACGAAAATGACCTAATTGTTCATCCAATGACACAAACACACCTATTGGATGCACAAGATTGGTTAGAAACCCTAATTGGACAAGAATAAGCCTAGGGAGGTCGAAAATGACCTAATTGTTCATCTAATGACACAAACACACCTATTGGATGCACAAGATTTGTTAGAAACCCTAATTGGAGAAGAATAAGCTTAGGGAAGTCCAAAATGACCTAATTGTTCATCCAATGACACAAACACACCTATTGGATGCACAAGATTGGTTAGAAACCCTAATTGGACAAGAATAAGACAAGGGAGGACCAAAATGACCTAAATGTTCATCCGATGACACAAACACACCTATTGGATGCACAAGATTGGTTAGAAACCCTAATTTGACAAGAATAAGCCTCGGGAGGACGAAAATGACCTAATTGTTCATCCAATGACACAAACACACCTATTGGATGCACAAGATTGGTTAAAAACCCTAATTGGACAAGAATAAGCCTAGGGAGACCGAAAATGACCGAATTGTTCATCCAAAGACACAAATGAACTTATTTGATGCACAAGATTGGTTAAAAACCCTAATTGGACAAGAATAACCCTAGGGAGGACGAAACTGACCAAAATGTTCATCCTATGACACAAACACACCTATTGGATGCACAAGATTGGTTAGAAACCTTAATTGGATAAGAATAAGCTTAGGGAGACCGAAAATGACCTAATTGTTCATCGAACAACCCAATCACACCTATTGGATGCACAAGATTAGTTGGAAACCCTAATTGGACAAGCATAAGCCTAGGGAGGATGAAAATGACCTAATTGTTCAATCAAAGACACAAATGAAATTATTCGATGCATAAGAGTGGTTGAAAACCCTAATTGGTCACGAATAAGCCTAGGGAGGATGAAAATGACCTAAATGTTCATCCAATGACACAAAAAAACCTATTGGATGCAAAGGATAGGTTAGAAACCCTAATTGGACAAGAATAAGCCTAGGGAGGACGAAAATAACCTAATTTTTCATCCAATGACACAAATGAACTTATTCTATGCACAAGATTGGCTAAAAACCGTAATTGGACAAGAATAACCGTAGGGAGGACGAAACTGACCTAAATTTGACAAGAATAAGATTGGTTAGAAACCCTAATTTGACAAGAATAAGCCTAGGGAGGACGAAAATGACCTAATTGTTCATCCAATGACACAAACACACCTATTGGATGCACAAGATTGGTTAGAAACCCTAATTGGACAAGAATAAGCCTAGGGAGGTCGAAAATGACCTAATTTTTCATCCAATGACACAAACACACCTATTGGATGCACAAGATTAGTTAGAAACCCTAATTGGAGAAGAATAAGCTTAGGGAAGTCCAAAATGACCTAATTGTTCATCCAATGACACAAGCACACCTATTGGATGCACAAGATTCGTTAGAAACCCTAATTGGACAAGAATAAGACAAGGGAGGACAAAAATGACCTAAATGTTCATCCAATGACATAAACACACCTATTGGATGCACAAGATTGGTTAGAAACCCTAATTTGACAAGAATAAGCCTCGGGAGGACGAAAATGACCTAATTGTTCATCCAATGACACAAAACACACCTATTGGATGCACAAGATTGGTTAAAAACCCTAATTGGACAAGAATAAGCCTAGGGAGACCGAAAATAACCTAATTATTCTTCCAAGGACACAAACACACCTATTGGATGCACATGATTGGTTAGAAACCCTAATTGGACAAGAATAAGCCTAGGGAGGTCGTAAATGACCTAAATGTTCATCTAATGACACTAATGAACTTATTCGATGCACAATATTGGTTGAAAACCCTAATTGGACAAGAATAACCCAAGGGAGGACGAAAATGACCTAAATGTTCCTCCATTGACACAAACACACCTATTAGATGCACAAGATTGGTTAAAAATCCAAATTGGAAAAGAATAAGCCTAGGGAGACCGAAAATGACCTAATTGTTCATCGAACGACCCAAACAAACCTATTGGATACACAAGATTGGTTAAAAACCCTAATTGGACAAGAATAACCCTAGGGAGGACGAAACTGACCTAAATGTTCATCCAATGACACAAACACACCTATTGGATGCACAAGATTGGTTCGAAACCCTAATTTGACAAGAATAAGCCAAGGGAGGACGAAAATGACCTAATTGTTCATCCAATGACACAAACACACCTATTGGATGGACAAGATTGGTTAGAAACCCTAATTGGACAAGAATAAGCCTAAGGAGGTCGAAAATGACCTAATTGTTCATCCAATGACACAAACACACCAATTGGATGCACAAGATTAGTTAGAAACCCTTATTCGAGAAGAATAAGCTTAGGGAAGTCCAAAATGACCTAATTGTTCATCCAATGACACAAACACACCTATTGGATGCACAAGATTGGTTAGAAACCCTAATTGGACAAGAATACGACAAGAGAGGACAAAAATGACCTAGGGAGGTCGGAAATGACCTAAATGTTCATCCAATGATACAAATCAACGTATTCGATGCACAGGATTGGTTAAAAACCCTAATTGGACAAGAATAACCCTAGGGAGGACGAAAATGACCTAAATGTTCATCCAATGACACAAACACACCTATTGGATGCACAAGATTGGTTAGAAACCCTAATTTGATAAGAATAAGCCTCGGGAGGACGAAAATGACCTAATTGTTCATCCAATGACACAAAACACACCTATTGGATGCACAAGATTGGTTAAAAACCCTAATTGGACAAGAATAAGCCTAGGGAGGTCGTAAATGACCTAAATGTTCATCCAATGACACAAATGAACTTATTCGATGCACAAGATTGGTTAAAAACCCTAATTGGACAAGAATAACCCTAGGGAGGACGAAACTGACCTAAATGTTCATCCAATGACACAAACACACCTATTGGATGGACAAGATTGGTTAGAAACCCTAATTGGACAAGAATAAGCCTAGGGAGGTCGAAAATGACCTAATTGTTCATCCAATGACACAAACACACCTATTGGATGCACAAGATTAGTTAGAAACCCTTATTGGAGAAGAATAAGCTTAGGGAAGTTCAAAATGACCTAATTGTTCATCAAATGACACAAACACACCTATTGGATGCACAAGATTTGTTAGAAACCCTAATTGGACAAGAATAAGACAAGAGAGGACAAAAATGACCTAAATGTTCATCCAATGACACAAACACACCTATTGGATGCACAAGATTGGTTAGAAACCCTAATTTGACAAGAATAAGCCTCGGGACGACAAAAATGACCTAATTGTTCAACCAATGACACAAACACACCTATTGGATGCACAAGATTTGTTAGAAACCCTAATTGGACAAGTATAAGCCTAGGGGGGACGAAAATGACCTAATTGTTCATCCAATGACACAAATGAACTTATTCAATGCACAAGATTGGTTGAAAACCCTAATTGGACATGGATAAGCCTAGGGAGGTCGAAAATTACCAAAATGTTCATGCAATGACACAAACACGCCTATTGGAAGCACAAGATTGGTCAGAAACCGTAATTGGACAAGAATAAGCCTAGGGAGGACGAAAATGACCGAATTGTTCATCCAAAGACACAAATGAACTTATTCGATGCACAAGATTGGTTAAAAACCCTAATTTGACAAGAATAAGCCTAGGGAGGACGAAAATGTCCTAATTGTTCATCCAATGACACAAACACACCTATTGGATGCACAAGATTGGTTAGAAACCCTAATTGGACAAGAATAAGCCTAGGGAGGTCGAAAATGACCTAATTGTTCATCCAATGACACAAACACACCTATTGGATGCACAAGATTGGTTAGAAACCCTAATTGGACAAGAATAAGACAAGGGAGGACAAAAATAACCTAAATGTTCATCCAATGACATAAACACACCTATTGGATGCACAAGATTGGTTAGAAACCCTAATTTGACAAGAATAATCCTCGGGAGGACGAAAATGACCTAATTGTTCATCCAATGACACAAAACACACCTATTGGATGCACAAGATTGGTTAAAAACCCTAATTGGACAAGAATAAGCCTAGGGAGACCGAAAATAACCTAATTGTTCTTCCAAGGACACAAACACACCTATTGGATGCACATGATTGGTTAGAAACCCTAATTGGACAAGAATAAGCCTAGGGAGGTCGAAAATGACCTAATTGTTCATCCAATGACACAAACACACCTATTGGATGCACAAGATTGGTTAGAAACCCTAATTGGACAAGAATAAGACAAGAGAGGACAAAAATGACGTAAATGTTCATCCAATGATACAAACACACCTATTGGATGCACAAGATTGGTTAGAAACCCTAATTTGACAAGAATAAGCCTCGGGACGACGAAAATGACCTAATTGTTCAACCAATGACACAAACACACCTATTGGATGCACAAGATTGGTTAGAAACCCTAATTGGACAAGTATAAGCCTAGGGAGGTCGAAAATTACCAAAATGTTCATGCAATGACACAAACACGCCTATTGGAAGCACAAGATTGGTTAGAAACCGTAATTGAACAAGAATAAGCCTAGGGAGGTCGGAAATGACCTAAATGTTCATCCAATGATACAAATCAACGTATTCGATGCACAGGATTGGTTAAAAACCCTAATTGGACAAGAATAACCCTAGGGAGGACGAAAATGACCTAAATGTTCATCCAATGACACAAACACACCTATTGGATGCACAAGATTGGTTAGAAACCCTAATTTGATAAGAATAAGCCTCGGGAGGACGAAAATGACCTAATTGTTCATCCAATGACACAAAACACACCTATTGGATGCACAATATTGGTTAAAAACCCTAATTGGACAAGAATAAGCCTAGGGAGGTCGTAAATGACCTAAATGTTCATCCAATGACACAAATGAACTTATTCGATGCACAATATTGGTTGAAAACCCTAATTGGACAAGAATAACCCAAGGGAGGACGAAAATGACCTAAATGTTCCTTCATTGACACAAACACACCTATTAGATGCACAAGATTGGTTAAAAATCCTAATTGGAAAAGAATAAGCCTAGGGAGACCGAAAATGACCTAATTGTTCATCGAACGACCCAAACACACCTATTGGATACACAAGATTAGTTAAAAACCCTAATTGGAGAAGAATAAGCCTAGGGAGGACGAAAATGACCGAATTGTTCATCCAAAGACACAAATGAACTTATTCGATGCACAAGATTGGTTAAAAACCCTAATTGGACAAGAATAACCCTAGGGAGGACGAAACTGACCTAAATGTTCATCCAATGACACAAACACACCTATTGGATGGACAAGATTGGTTAGAAACCCTAATTGGACAAGAATAAGCCTAGGGAGGTCGAAAATGACCTAATTGTTCATCCAATGACACAAACACACCTATTGGATGCACAAGATTAGTTAGAAACCCTTATTGGAGAAGAATAAGCTTAGGGAAGTCCAAAATGACCTAATTGTTCATCCAATGACACAAACACACCTATTGGATGCACAAGATTGGTTAGAAACCCTAATTGGACAAGAATAAGACAAGGGAGGACAAAAATGACCTAAATTTTCATCCAATGACACAAACACACCTATTGGATGCACAAGATTGGTTAGAAACCCTAATTTGACAAGAATAAGCCTCGGGAAGACGAAAATGACCTAATTGTTCATCCAATGACACAAACACACCTATTGGATGCACAAGATTGGTTAGAAACCCTAATTGGACAAGAGTAAGCCTAGGGAGGTCGAAAATTACCAAAATGTTCATGCAATGACACAAACACGCCTATTGGAAGCACAAGATTGGCTAGAAACCGTAATTGGACAAGAATAAGCCTAGGGAGGTCGAAAATGACCTAAATGTTCATCCAATGATACAAATCAACGTATTCGATGCACAGGATTGGTTAAAAACCCTAATTGGACAAGAATAACCCTAGGGAGGACGAAAATGACCTAAATGTTCATCCAATGACACAAACACACCTATTGGATGCACAA
>JBBPBS010000966.1:144643-161162 GCA_037974835.1 Cicer judaicum | reverse complement strand
AAACTTATTCTATGCACAAGATTGGCTAAAAACCCTAATTGGACAAGAATAACCGTAGGGAGGACGAAACTGACCTAAATGTTCATCCAATGACACAAACACACCTATTGGATGCACAAGATTGGTTAGAAACCCTAATTTGACAAGAATAAGCCTAGGGAGGACGAAAATGACCTAATTGTTCATCCAATGACACAAACACACCTATTGGATGCACAAGATTGCTTAGAAACCCTAATTGGACAAGAATAAGCCTAGGGAGGTCGAAAATGACCTAATTGTTCATCCAATGACACAAACACACCAATTGGATGCACAAGATTAGTTAGAAACCCTAATTGGAGAAGAATAAGCTTAGGGAAGTCCAAAATGACCTAATTGTTCATCCAATGACACAAACACACCTATTGGATGCACAAGATTGGTTAGAAACCCTAATTGGACAAGAATAAGACAAGGGAGGACAAAAATAACCTAAATGTTCATCCAATGACATAAACACACCTATTGGATGCACAAGATTGGTTAGAAACCCTAATTTGACAAGAATAATCTTCGGGAGGACGAAAATGACCTAATTGTTCATCCAATGACACAAAACACACCTATTGGATGCACAAGATTGGTTAAAAACCCTAATTGGACAAGAATAAGCCTAGGGAGACCGAAAATAACCTAATTGTTCTTCCAAGGACACAAACACACCTATTGGATGCACATGATTGGTTAGAAACCATAATTGGACAAGAATAAGCCTAGGGAGGTCGTAAATGACCTAAATGTTCATCCAATGACACTAATGAACTTATTCGATTCACAATATTGGTTGAAAACCCTAATTGGACAAGAATAACCCAAGGGAGGACGAAAATGACCTAAATGTTCCTCCATTGACACAAACACACCTATTAGATGCACAAGATTGGTTAAAAATCCTAATTGGAAAAGAATAAGCCTAGGGAGACCGAAAATGACCTAATTGTTCATCGAACGACCCAAACAAACCTATTGGATACACAAGATTAGTAAGAAACCCTAATTGGACAAGAATAAGCCTAGGGAGGACGAAAATGACCGAATTGTTCATCCAAAGACACAAATGAACTTATTCGATGCACAAGATTGGTTAAAAACCCTAATTGGACAAGAATAACCCTAGGGAGGACGAAACTGACCTAAATGTTCATCCAATGACACAAACACACCTATTGGATGCACAAGATTGGTTAGAAACCCTAATTTGACAAGAATAAGCCAAGGGAGGACGAAAATGACCTAATTGTTCATCCAATGACACAAACACACCTATTGGATGGACAAGATTGGTTAGAAACCCTAATTGGACAAGAATAAGCCTAGGGAGGTCGAAAATGACCTAATTGTTCATCCAATGACACAAACACACCAATTGGATGCACAAGATTAGTTAGAAACCCTTATTGGAGAAGAATAAGCTTAGGGAAGTCCAAAATGACCTAATTGTTCATCCAATGACACAAACACACCTATTGGATGCACAAGATTGGTTAGAAACCCTAATTGGACAAGAATAAGACAAGAGAGGACAAAAATGACGTAAATGTTCATCCAATGACACAAACACACCTATTGGATGCACAAGATTGGTTAGAAACCCTAATTTGACAAGAATAAGCCTCGGGACGACGAAAATGACCTAATTGTTCAACCAATGACACAAACACACCTATTGGATGCACAAGATTGGTTAGAAACCCTAATTGGACAATTATAAGCCTAGGGAGGTCGAAAATTACCAAAATGTTCATGCAATGACACAAACACGCCTATTGGAAGCACAAGATTGGTTAGAAACCGTAATTGAACAAGAATAAGCCTAGGGAGGTCGGAAATGACCTAAATGTTCATCCAATGATACAAATCAACGTATTCGATGCACAGGATTGGTTAAAAACCCTAATTGGACAAGAATAACCCTAGGGAGGACGAAAATGACCTAAATGTTCATCCAATGACACAAACACACCTATTGGATGCACAAGATTGGTTAGAAACCCTAATTTGATAAGAATAAACCTCGGGAGGACGAAAATGACCTAATTGTTCATCCAATGACACAAAACACACCTATTGGATGCACAAGATTGGTTAAAAACCCTAATTGGACAAGAATAAGCCTAGGGAGGTCGTAAATGACCTAAATGTTCATCCAATGACACAAATGAACTTATTCGATGCACAATATTGGTTGAAAACCCTAATTGGACAAGAATAACCCAAGGGAGGACGAAAATGACCTAAATGTTCCTTCATTGACACAAACACACCTATTAGATGCACAAGATTGGTTAAAAATCCTAATTGGAAAAGAATAAGCCTAGGGAGACCGAAAATGACCTAATTGTTCATCGAACGACCCAAACACACCTATTGGATACACAAGATTAATTAGAAACCCTAATTGGAGAAGAATAAGCCTAGGGAGGACGAAAATGACCGAATTGTTCATCCAAAGACACAAATGAACTTATTCGATGCACAAGATTGGTTAAAAACCCTAATTGGACAAGAATAACCCTAGGGAGGACGAAACTGACCTAAATGTTGATCCAATGACACAAACACACCTATTGGATGCACAAGATTGGTTAGAAACCCTAATTGGACAAGAATACGCCTCGGGAAGACAAAAATGACCTAATTGTTCATCCAATGACACAAAAACACCTATTGGATGCACAAGATTTGTTAGAAACCCTTATTGGAGAAGAATAAGCTTAGGGAAGTCCAAAATGACCTAATTGTTCATCCAATGACATAAACACACCTATTGGATGCACAAGATTGGTTAGAAACCCTAAATGGACAAGAATAAGCCTAGGGAGGACGAAAATGACCTAATTTTTCATCCAATGGCACAAACACACCTATTGGATGCACAAGATTGGTTAGTAACCCTAATTTGACAAGAATAAGCCTCGGGAAGACGAAAATGACCTAATTGTTCATCCAATGACACAAACACACCTATTGGATGCACAAGATTGGTTAGAAACCCTAATTGGACAAGAATAAGCCTAGAGAGGTCGAAAATTACTAAAATGTTCATGCAATGACACAAACACGCCTATTGGAAGCACAAGATTGGTTAGAAACTGTAATTGGACAAGAATAAGCCTTGGGAGGTCGAAAATGACCTAAATGTTCATCCAATGATACAAATCAACGTATTCGATGCACATGATTGGTTAAAAACCCTAATTGGACAAGAATAACCCTAGGGAGGACGAAAATGACCTAAATGTTCATCCAATGACACAAACACACCTATTGGATGCACAAGATTGGTTAAAAACCCTAATTGGATAAGAATAAGCTTAGGGAGACCGAAAATGACCTACTTGTTCATCGAACAACCCAAACACACCTATTGGATGCACAAGATTACTTAGAAACCCTAATTGGACAAGAATAAGCCTAGGAAGGATGAAAATCACCTAATTGTTCATCCAAAGACACAAATGAAATTATTTGATGCATAAGATTGGTTGAAAACCCTAATTGGTCACGAATAAGCCTAGGCAGGACGAAAATGACCTAAATGTTCATCCAATGACACAAACAAACCTATTGGATGCAAAAGATTGGTTAGAAACCCTAATTGGACAAGAATAAGCCTAGGGAGGACGAAAATGACCTAATTTTTCATCCAATGACACAAATAAACTTATTCTATGCACAAGATTGGCTAAAAACCCTAATTGGACAAGAATAACCGTAGGGAGGACGAAACTGACCTAAATGTTCATCCGATGACACAAACACACCTATTGGATGCACAAGATTGGTTAGAAACCCTAATTTGACAAGAATAAGCCTCGGGAGGACGAAAATGACCTAATTGTTCATCCAATGACACAAACACACCTATTGGATGCACAAGATTGGTTAAAAACCGTAATTGGACAAGAATAAGCCTAGGGAGACCGAAAATAACCTAATTGTTCTTCCAAGGACACAAACACACCTATTGGATGCACATGATTGGTTAGAAACCCTAATTGGACAAGAATAAGCCTAGGGAGGTCGTAAATGACCTAAATGTTCATCCAATGACACAAATGAACTTATTCGATGCACAATATTGGTTGAAAACCCTAATTGGACAAGAATAACCCAAGGGAGGACGAAAATGACCTAAATGTTCATCCATTGACACAAACACACCTATTAGATGCACAAGATTGGTTAAAAATCCTAATTGTACATCCAAAGACATAAATGAACTTATTCGATGCACAAGATTGGTTAAAAACCCTAATTGGACAAGAATAACCCTAGGGAGGACGAAACTGACCTAAATGTTCATCCAATGACACAAACACACCTATTGGATGCACAACATTGGTTAGAATCCCTAATTTGACAAGAATAAGCCAAGGGAGGACGAAAATGACCTAATTGTTCATCCAATGACACAAACACACCTATTGGATGGACAAGATTGGTTAGAAACCCTAATTGGACAAGAATAAGCCTAGGGAGGTCGAAAATGACGTAATTGTTCATCCAATGACACAAACACACCTATTGGATTCACAAGATTAGTTAGAAACCCTTATTGGAGAAGAATAAGCTTAGGGAAGTCCAAAATGACCTAATTGTTCATCCAATGACACAAACACACCTATTGGATGCACAAGATTGGTTAGAAACCCTAATTGGACAAGAATAAGACAAGGGAGGACAAAAATGACCTAAATTTTCATCCAATGACACAAACACACCTATTGGATGCACAAGATTGGTTAGAAACCCTAATTTGACAAGAATTAGCCTCAGGAAAAAGAAAATGACCTAATTGTTCATCCAATGACACAAACACACCTATTGGATGCACAAGATTGGTTAGAAACCCTAATTGGACAAGGATAAGCCTAGGGAGGTCGAAAATTACCAAAATGTTCATGCAATGACACAAACACGCCTATTGGAAGCACAAGATTTGTTAGAAACCGTAATTGGACAAGAATAAGCCTAGCGAGGTCGAAAATGACCTAAATGTTCATCCAATGACACAAATCAACGTATTTGATGCACAAGATTGGTTAAAATCCCTAATTGGACAAGAATAACCCTAGGGAGGACGAAAATAACCTAAATGTTCATCCAATGAACAAACACACCTATTGGATGCACAAGATTGGTTAGAAACCCTAATTGGATAAGAATAAGCTTAGGGAGACCGAAAATGACCTAATTGTTCATCAAACAACCCAAACACACCTATTGGATGCACAATATTAGTTAGAAACCCTAATTGGACAAGAATAAGCCTAGGGAGGATGAAAATGACCTAATTGTTCATCCAATGACACAAACACACCTATTGGATGCAAAAGATTGGTTAGAAACCCTAATTGGACAAGAATAAGACAAGGGAGGACAAAAATGACCTAAATCTTCATCCAATAACACAAACACCCCTATTGGATGCACAAGATTGGTTAGAAACCCTAATTTGACAAGAATAATCCTCGGGAGGGTGAAAATGACCTAAATGTTCATCCAATGACACAAACACACCTATTGGATGCACAAGATTGGTTAGAAACCCTAATTGGACAAGAATAAGCCTTGGGAGGACGAAAATGACCTAATTGTTCATCCAAAGACACAAATGAACTTATTCGATGCACAAGATTGGTTGAAAACACTAATTGGACCAGAATAAGCCTAGGAAGGATGAAAATGACATAATTGTTCATCCAATGACACAAACACACCTATCGGATGCACAAGATTGGTTAGAAACCCTAGTTGGACAAGAATAAGCCTAGGGAGGTCGTAAATGACCTAAATGTTCATCAAATGACACAAACACACCTATTGGATGCACAAGATTGGTTATAAACCGTAATTGGACAAGAATAAGCCTAGGGAGGTCGAAAATAACCAAAATTTTCATCCAATGACACAAACACACCTATTGGATGCATAAGATTGGTTAGAAACCCTAATCGGACAAGAATAAGACTATGGAGGTCGAAAATGACCTAATTGTTCTTCCAAACACACAAATGCACTTATTCGATGCTCAAGATTGGTTGAAAATCCTAATTGGACAAGAATAAGCCTAGGGGGGACGAAAATGACCGAAATGTTCATCCAATGACGCAAACACACCTATTGGATGCATAAAATTGGTTAAATACCCTAATTGAACAAGAATAAGCCTAGGGAGTCCGAAAATGACCTAATTGCTCATCCAATGACACAAACACACCTATTGGATGCACAAGATTGGTTGGAAACCCTAATTGGACAAGAATAAGCCTAGGGAGACCGAAAATGACCTAATTGTTCTTCCAAAGACACAACCACACCTATTGGATGCACAGGATTGGTTTGAAACCCTAATTGGACAAGAATAACCCTAGGGAGGTCGTAAATGACCTAAATGTTAATCCAATGACACAAATGAACTTATTCGATGCACAAGATTGGTTGAAAACCCTAATTGGACAAGAGTAACCCTAGGGAGGACAGAAATGACCTAAATGTTCATCCAATGACACAAACACACCTATTGGATGCACAAGATTGGTTAAAAATCCTAATTGGAATAGAATAAGCCTAGGGAGACCGAAAATGACCTAATTGTTCATCCGATGACACAAACACACCTATTGGATGCACAAGATTAGTTAGAAACCCTAATTTGACAAGAATAAGCCTGGGGAGGACGAAAATGCCCTAATTGTTCATCCAAAGACACAAATGAACTTATTCGATGCACAAGATTGGTTGAAAACCCTAATTGGACAAGAATAAGCCTAGGGAGGACGAAAATAACCTAAATGTTCATCCAATGACACAAACACACCTATTGGATGCACAAGATTGGTTAGAAACCCTAATTGGACAAGAATAAGCCTTGGGAGACCGGAAATGACCTAAATGTTCATCAAATGACACAAACACACCTATTGGATGCACAAGATTGGTTAGAAACCCTAATTGGACAAGAATAAGCTTAGGGAGGTCGAAAATTACCAAAATGTTCATCCAATGACACAAACACGCCTATTGGAAGCACAAGATTGGTTAGAAACCGTAATTGGACAAGAATAAGCCTAGGGAGGTTGTAAATGACCTAAATGTTCATCCAATGACACAAATCAACGTATTCGATGCACAAGATTGGTTAAAAACCCTAATTGGACAAGAATAACACTAGCGAGGACGAAAATGACCTAAATGTTCATCCAATGACCCAAACACACCTATTGGATGCACAAGATTGGTTAGAAACCCTAATTGGATAAGAATAAGCTTATGGAGACCCAAAATGACCTAATTGTTCATCGAACAACCCAAACACACCTATTGGATGCACAAGATTAGTTAGAAACCCTAATTGGACAAGAATAAGCCTAGGGAGGATGAAAATGACCTAATTGTTCATCCAATGACACAAACAAACCTATTGGATGCTAAAGATTGGTTAGAAACCCTAATTGGAAAAGAATAAGCCTAGGGAGGACGAAAATGACCTAATTTTTCATCCAATGACACAAATGAACTTATTCTATGCACAAGATTGGCTAAAAACCCTAATTGGACAAGAATAACCGTAGGGAGGACGAAACTGAGCTAAATGTTCATCTAATGACACAAACACACCTATTGGATGCACAAGATTGGTTAGAAACCCTAATTGGACAAGAATAAGCCTAGGGAGGTCGAAAATGACCTAATTGTTCATCCAATGACACAAACACACCTATTGGATGCACAAGATTAGTTAGAAACCCTAATTGGAGAAGAATAAGCTTAGGGAAGTCCAAAATGACCTAATTGTTCATCCAATGACACAAAACACCGATTGGATGCTCAAGATTGGTTTGAAACCCTAATTGGACAAGAATAAGACAAGGGAGGACAAAAATGACCTAAATGTTCATCCAATGACACAAACACACCTATTGGATGCACAAGATTGGTTGGAAACCCTAATTGGACAAGAATAAGCCTAGGGAGGTCGTAAATAACCTAAATGTTCATCTAATGACACAAACACACCAATTGGATGCACAAAATAGGTTAAAAACCCTAATTGGAAAAGAATAAGCCTAGGGAGACCGAAAATAACCTAATTGTTCTTCCAAGGACACAAACACACCTATTGGATGCACATGATTGGTTTGAAACCCTAATTAGACAAGAATAAGCCTAGGGAGGTCGTAAATGACCTAAATGTTCATCCAATGACACAAATGAACTTATTCGATGCACAAGATTGGTTGAAAACCCTAATTGGACAAGAATAACCCTAGGGAGGACGAAACTGACCTAAATGTTCATCCAATGAGACAAACACACCTATTGGATGCACAAGATTGGTTAGAAACCCTAATTGGACAAGAATAAGCCTCGGGAAGACGAAAATGACCTAATTGTTCATCCAATGACACAAACAGACCTATTGGATGCACAAGATTAGTTAGAAACCCTTATTGGAGAAGAATAAGCTTAGGGAAGTCCAAAATGACCTAATTGTTCATCCAATGACATAAACACACCTATTGGATGCACAAGATTGGTTAGAAACCCTAAATGGACAAGAATAAGCCTATGGAGGACGAAAATGACCTAATTTTTCATCCAATGACACAAACACACCTATTGGATGCACAAGATTGGTTAGTAACCCTAATTTGACAAGAATAAGCCTCGGGAAGACGAAAATGACCTAATTGTTCATCCAATGACACAAACACACCTATTGGATGCACAAGATTGGTTAGAAACCCTAATTGGACAAGAATAAGCCTAGAGAGGTCGAAAATTACTAAAATGTTCATGCAATGACACAAACACGCCTATTGGAACCACAAGATTGGTTAGAAACCGTAATTGGACAAGAATAAGCCTTGGGAGGTCGAAAATGACCTAAATGTTCATCCAATGATACAAATCAACGTATTCGATGCACATGATTGGTTAAAAACCCTAATTGGACAAGAATAACCCTAGGGAGGACGAAAATGACCTAAATGTTCATCCAATGACACAAACACACCTATTGGATGCACAAGATTGGTTAGAAACCCTAATTGGATAAGAATAAGCTTAGGGAGACCGAAAATGACCTACTTGTTCGTCGAACAACCCAAACACACCTATTGGATGCACAAGATGACTTAGAAACCCTAATTGGACAAGAATAAGCCTAGGAAGGATGAAAATGACCTAATTGTTCATCCAAAGACACAAATGAAATTATTTAATGCATAAGATTGGTTGAAAACCCTAATTGGTCACGAATAAGCCTAGGCAGGACGAAAATGACCTAAATGTTCATCCAATGACACAAATAAAGCTATTGGATGCAAAAGATTGGTTAGAAACCCTAATTGGACAAGAATAAGCCTAGGGAGGACCAAAATGACCTAATTTTTCATCCAATGACACAAATAAACTTATTCTATGCACAAGATTGGCTAAAAACCCTAATTGGACAAGAATAACCGTAGGGAGGACGAAACTGACCTAAATGTTCATCCAATGACACAAACACACCTATTGGATGCACAAGATTGGTTAGAAACCCTAATTTGACAAGAATAAGCCTAGGGAGGACGAAAATGACCTAATTGTTCATCCAATGACACAAACACACCTATTGGATGCACAAGATTGGTTAGAAACCCTAATTGGACAAGTATAAGCCTAGGGAGGTCGAAAATGACCTAATTGTTCATCCAATGACACAAACACACCTATTGGATGCACAAGATTAGTTAGAAACCCTAATTGGAGAAGAATAAGCTTAGGGAAGTCCAAAATGACCTAATTGTTCATCCAATGACACAAACACACCTGTTGGATGCACAAGATTGGTTAGAAACCCTAATTGGACAAGAATAAGACAAGGGAGGACAAAAATGACCTAAATGTTCATCCAATGACACAAACACACCTATTGGATGCACAAGATTGGTTAGAAACCCTAATTTGACAAGAATAACCCTCGGGAGGACGAAAATGACCTAATTGTTCAACCAATGACACAAACACACCAATTGGATGCACAAGATTGGTTAAAAACCCTAATTGGAAAAGAATAAGCCTAGGGAGGTCGTAAATGACCTAAATGTTCGTCCAAAGACACAAATGAACTTATTCGATGCACAAGATTGGTTGAAAACCCTAATTGGACAAGAATAAGCCTAGGGAGGACGAAAATGACCTAAATCTTCATCCAATGACACAAACACACCTATTGGATGCACAAGATTGGTTAGAAACCCTAATTGGACAAGAATAAGCCTAGGGAGACCGAAAACGACCTATTTGTTCATCCAATGACACAAACACACCTATTGGATGCACAAGATTGGTTAGAAACCCTAATTGGACAAGAATAAGCCTAGGAAGGACGAAAATGACCTAATTGTTCATCCAATGACACACACACACCTATTGGATGCACAAGATTGGTTAGAAACCCTAATTGGACAAGAATAAGCCTAGGGAGGTCGTAAATGACCTAAATGTTCATCAAATGACACAAACACACCTATTGGATGCACAAGATTGGTTAGAAACCCTAATTGGACAAGAATAAGCCTAGAGAGGTCGAAAATGAGCAAAATTTTCATCCAATGACACAAACACACCTATTGGATGCAACAGATTGACTAATTCTTGTCTAATTAGGGTTTTTAGCAAATCTGGTGCATCCATAGGTGTTTTTGGGTCATTGGATGCATATTTAGGTCATTTTCGTCCTCCTTAGGCTTATTCTTCTCCAATTAGGGGTTTTAAACAATGTTGTGCATCCAATAGGTGTGCTTGTGTCATTGGATGATTAATTAGGTCATTTTCGTCCGCCCTAGGCTAATTCCTGTCCAATTAGGGTTTTTAACCAATCTTGAGCATCCAATCGGTGTTTTTGTGTCATTGGATGAACATTTAGGTCATTTCGTCCTCCCTATACTTATTCGTGTCCAATTAGGGTTTTTAAACAATCTTGTGCATCCAATAGGTGTGTTTGTGTCGTTGGATGATTAATTAGGTCATTTTCGTCCGCCCAAGGCTTATTACTGTCTAATTAGGGTTTTTAGCCAATCTTGTGCATCCATAGGTGTTTTTGTGTCATTGGATGAACATTTTTGTCATTTTCGTCCTCCCTACAATGAATCTTGTCGAATTAGGGTTTTTAACCAATCTTCTGCATCCAATAGATGTTTTTGTGTCATTGGAGGAACAATTAGGTCATTTTCTTCCGCCCTTAGCTAATTGTTGTCGAATTAGGGTTTTTAACCAATCTTGTGCATCCAATAGGTGTTTTTGTTTAATTGGAAGAACAATTAGGTCATTTTCGTCCGCCCAAGGCTAATTCTTGTCCAATTAGGGTTTTTAACCAATCTTGTGCATCCAATAGGTGTTTTTGTGTCATTGGATGAACATTTAGGTCATTTTCGTTCTCCCTAGGCTTATTCCTGTCCAATTAGGGTTTCTAACCAATCTTGTGCATCCAAAAGGTGAGTTTGTTTCATTAGATGAACAATTACGACATTTTCGTCCTCCCTAGGCTAATTCTTGTCTAATTAGGGTTTTTTGCCAATCTGGTGCATCCATAGGTGTTTTTGGGTCATTGGATGAATATTTAGGTCATTTTCATCCTACCTACAATTAAACTTGTCCAATTAGGGTTTTTAACCAATCTTGTGCATCCAATAGGTGTTTTTGTGTCATTGGATGAACAATTAGGTCATTTTGGCCCTCCCTAGGCTTATTCTTGTCCAATTAGGGTTTCTTACCAATCTTGTGCACCCAATAGGTGTGTTTGTGTCATTGGATGAACATTTAGGTCATTTTCGTCTTCCTTAGGCTTATTCTTCTCCAATTAGGGTTTTTAAACAATCTTGTGCATCCAATAGGTGTGTTTGTGTCATTGGATGATTAATTAGGTCATTTTCGTCTGCCCTAGGCTAATTCTTGTCCAATTAGGGTTTTTAACCAATCTTGTGCATCCAATAGGTGTTTTTGTGTCATTGGATGAACATTTAAGTCATTTCGTCCTCCCTATACTTATTCGTGTCCAATTAGGGTTTCTAACCAATCTTGTGCATCCAATAGGTGAGTTTGTGTCATTAGATGAACAATTAGGTCATTTTCGTCACCCCTAGGCTTATTCTTATCCAATTAGGGTTTTTAACCAATCTTGTGCATCCAATAGGTGTTTTTGTGTCATTGGAGGAACAATTAGGTCATTTTCTTCCGCCCTTGGCTAATTCTTGTCCAATTAGGGTTTTTAACCAATCTTGTGCATCCAATAGGTGTTTTTGTTTAATTGGAAGAACAATTAGGTCATTTTCGTCCGCCCAAGGCTAATTCTTGTCCAATTAGGCTTTTTAACCAATCTTGTGCATCCAATAGGTGTTTTTGTTTAATTGGAAGAACAATTAGGTCATTTTTGTCCGCCCAAGGGTAATTCTTGTCCAATTAGGGTTTTTATCCAATCTTGTGCATCCAATAGGTGTTTTTGTGTCATTGGATGAGCATTTAGATTATTTTCGTCCTCGCTAGGCTTATTCCTATCCAATTTGGGTTTCTAACCAATCTTGTGCATCCAATAGGTGAGTTTGTTTCATTAGATGAACAATTAGGTCGTTTAGGTCCCCCCCTATGATAATTCTTGTCCAATTAGGGTTTTTATCCAATCTTGTGCATCCAATAAGTGTTTTTGTGTCATTGGACGAACATTTAGGTCATTTTGGCCCTCCCTAGGCTTATTCTTGTCCAATTAGGGTTTCTTACCAATCTTGTGCACCCAATAGGTGTGTTTGTGTCATTGGATGAACATTTAGGTCATTTTCGTTATCCTTAGGCTTATTCTTCTCCAATTAGGGTTTTTAAACAATCTTGTGCATCCAATAGGTGTGTTTGTGTCGTTGGATGATTAATTAGGTCTTTTTCACCCGCCCAAGGCTAATTCTTGTCCAATTAGGGTTTCTGACCAATCTTGTGCATCCAATAGGTGATTTTGTGTCATTGGATGAACAATTAGGTCATTTTCGTCCGCCCAAGGCTAATTCTTGTCCAATTAGGGTTTTTATCCAATCTTGTGCATCCAATAGGTGTTTTTGTGTCATTGGATGAACATTTAGATTATTTACGTCCTCGCTAGGCTTATTCCTATCCAATTAGGGTTTCTAACCAATCTTGTGCATCCAATAGGTGAGTTTGTTTCATTAGATCAACAATTAGGTCGTTTAGGTCCCCCCCTATGATAATTCTTGTCCAATTAGGGTTTTTATCCAATCTTGTGCATCCATAGGTGTTTTTGTATCATTGGATGAATATTTAGGTCATTTTCGTCCTCCCTACAATTAATCATGTCCAATTAGGGTTTTTAACCAATCTGGAGCATCCAATAAGTGTTTTTGTGTCATTGGACGAACAATTAGGTCATTTTCGTCCGCCCTTGGCTAATTCTTGTCCAATTAGTGTTTTTAACCAATCTTGTGCATCCAATAGGTGATTTTGTGTAATTGGAAGAAAAATTAGGTCATTTTCGTCCCCCCTTTGCTAATTCTTGTCCAATTAGCGTTTTTAACCAATCTTGTTCATCCAATAGGTGTTTTTGTGTCATTGGATGAACATTTAGGTCATTTTCTTCCGCCCTTGGCTAATTCTTGTCCAATTATGGTTTTTAACCAATCTTGTGCATCCAATAGGTGTTTTTGTTTAATTGGAAGAACATATAGGTCATTTTCGTCTACCCGAGGCTAATTCTTGTCCAATTAGGGTTTTTAACCAATCTTGTTTATCCAATAGGTGTTTTTGTGTCATTGGATGAACAATTAGGTCATTTTCGTTCCCTCTAGGCTAATTCTTGTCCAATTAGGGTTTTTAGGCAATCTGGTGCATCCATAGGTGTTGTTGGGTCATTAGATGAATATTTAGGTCATTTTCGTCCTCTCTACAATAAATCTTGTCCAATTAGGGTTTTTATCCAATCTTATGCATCCAATAGGTGTTTTTGTGTCATTGGATGAACAGTTAGGTCATTTTGGCCCTCCCTAGGCTTATTCTTGTCCTATTAGGGTTTCTTACCAATCTTGTGCACCCAATAGGTGTGTTTGTGTCATTGGATGAACATTTAGGTCATTTTCGTCATCCTTAGGCTTATTCTTCTCCAATTAGGGTTTTTAAACAATCTTGTGCATCCAATAGGTGTGTTTGTGTCGTTGGATGATTAATTAGGTCTTTTTCGTCCGCCCAAGGCTAATTCTTGTCCAATTAGGGTTTTTAACCAATCTTGTGTCTCCAATAGGTGTTTTTGTGTCATTGGATGAACATTTAGGTCATTTCGTCCTCCCTACACTTATTCGTGTCCAATTAAGGTTTCTAACCATTCTTGTGCATCAAATAGGTGATTTTGTGTCATTGGATGAACAATCAGTCATTATCGTCCGCCTAAGGCTTATTGTTGTCCAATTAGGGTTTTTATCCAATCTTGTGCATCCAATAGGTGTTTTTGTGTCATTGGATGAACATTTAGATTATTTTCATCCTCGCTAGGCTTATTCCTATCCAATTAGGGTTTCTAACCAATCTTGTGCATCCAATAGGTGAGTTTGTTTCATTAGATGAATAATTAGGTCGTTTTGGTCCCCCCCCTATGCTAATTCTTATCCAATTAGGGTTTTTATCCAATCTTGTGCATCCAATAGGTGTTTTTGTGTCATTGGATGAACATTTAGATTATTTTCATCCTCGCTAGGCTTATTCCTATCCAATTAGGGTTTCTAACCAATCTTGTGTATCCAATAGGTGAGTTTGTTTCATTAGATGAACAATTAGGTCGTTTTGGTCCCCCCCTATGCTAATTCTTGTCCAATTAGGGTTTTTAACCAATCTTGAGCATCCGATAAGTGTTTTAATGTCATTGGACGAACAATTAGGTCATTTTCGTCCGCCCTTGGCTAATTCTTCTCCAATTAGGGTTTTTAAACAATCTTGTGCATCCAATAGGTGTGTTTGTGTCATTGGATGATTAATTAGGTCATTTTCGTCCGCCCTAGACTAATTCTTGTCCAATTAGGGTTTTTAACCAATCTTGTGCATGCAATAGGTGTTTTTGTGTCATTGGAAGAACATTTAGGTCATTCCGTCCTCCCTATACTTATTCGTGTTCAATTAGGGTTTCTAACCAATCTTGCGCATCCAATAGGTGAGTTTGTGTCATTGGATGAACAATTAGGTCATTTTCGTCCGCCCAAGGCTAAGTCTTGTCCAATTAGGGTTTTTAACCAATCTTGTGCATCCAATAGGTGTTTTTGTGTCATTGGATGAACATTTAGGTCATTTTCGTTCTCCCTAGGTTTATTCCTGTCCAATTAGGGTTTCTAACCAATCTTGTGCATCCAATAGGTGAGTTTGTGTCATTAGATGAACAATTAGGTCATATTCGTCACCCCTAGGCTAATTCTTGTCCAATTAGGGTTTTTAGCCAATCTTGTTCATCCATAGGTGTTTTTGTGTCATTGGATGAATATTTAGGTCATTTTCGTCCTCCCTACAATTAATCTTGTCCAATTAGGATTTTTAACCAATCTTGTGCATCCAATAGGTGTTTTTGTGTCATTGGAGGAACAATTAGGTCATTTTCTTCCGCCCTTGGCTAATTCTTGTCCAATTAGGGTTTTTAACCAATCTTGTGCATCCAATAGGTGTTTTTGTTTAATTGGAGGAAAAATTAGGTCATTTTCGTCCGCCCAAGGCTAATTCTTGTCCAATTAGGGTTTTTAACCAATCTTATACATCCAATAGGTGTTTTTGTGTCATTGGATGAACATTTAGGTCATTTTCGTCCTCCCTAGGCTTATTCCTGTCCAATTAGGGTTTCTAACCAATCTTGTGCATCCAATAGGTGAGTTTGTGTCATTAGATGAACAATTAGGTCATTTTCGTAACCCCTAGGCTAATTCTTGTCCAATTAGGGTTTTTAGCCAATCTTGTGCATCCATAGGTGTTTTTGGTCATTGGATGAATATTTAGGTCATTTTCGTCTTCCCTACAATTAATCTTGTCCAATTAGGGTTTTTAACCAATCTTGTGCATCCAATAGGTGTTTTTGTGTCATTGGAGGAACAATTAGGTCATTTTCTTCCGCCCTTGGCTAATTCTTGTCCAATTAGGGTTTTTAACCAATCATGAGCATCCAATAGTTGTTTTTGTTTAATTGGAGGAACAATTAGGTCATTTTCGTCCGCCCAAGGCTAAGTCTTGTCCAATTAGGGTTTTTAACCAATCTTGTGCATCCAATAGGAGTTTTTGTGTCATTGGATGAACATTTAGGTCATTTTCGTCCTCCCTAGGCTTATTCCTGTCCAATTAGGGTTTCTAACCAATCTTGTGCATCCAATAGGTGAGTTTGTTTCATTAGATGAACAATTAGGTCATTTTCGTCCCCCCTAGGCTAATTCTTGTCCAAATAAGGTTTTAAGCCAATCTGGTGCAT
>JBBPBS010000966.1:97976-144633 GCA_037974835.1 Cicer judaicum | reverse complement strand
TGTTTTTGTGTCATTGGAGGAACAATTAGGTCATTTTCTTCCGCCCTTAGCTAATTGTTGTCGAATTAGGGTTTTTAACCAATCTTGTGCATCCAATAGGTGTTTTTGTTTAATTGGAAGAACAATTAGGTCATTTTCGTCCGCCCAAGGCTAATTCTTGTCCAATTAGGGTTTTTAACCAATCTTGTGCATCCAATAGGTGTTTTTGTGTCATTGGATGAACATTTAGGTCATTTTCGTTCTCCCTAGGCTTATTCGTGTCCAATTAGGGTTTCTAACCAATCTTGTGCATCCAATAGGTGAGTTTGTTTCATTAGATGAACAATTAGGACATTTTCGTCCTCCTTAGGCTAATTCTTGTCTAATTAGGGTTTTTAGCCAATCTGGTGCATCCATAGGTGTTTTTGGGTCATTGGATGAATATTTACGTCATTTTCATCCTACCTACAATTAAACTTGTCCAATTAGGGTTTTTAACCAGTCTTGTGCATCCATAGGTGTTTTTGGTCATTGGATGAATATTTAGGTCATTTTCGTCTTCCCTACAATTAATCTTGTCCAATTAGGGTTTTTAACCAATCTTGTGCATCCAATAGGTGTTTTTGTGTCATTGGAGGAACAATTAGGTCATTTTCTTCCGCCCTTGGCTAATTCTTGTCCAATTAGGGTTTTTAACCAATCATGAGCATCCAATAGTTGTTTTTGTTTAATTGGAGGAACAATTAGGTCATTTTCGTCCGCCCAAGGCTAAGTCTTGTCCAATTAGGGTTTTTAACCAATCTTGTGCATCCAATAGGAGTTTTTGTGTCATTGGATGAACATTTAGGTCATTTTCGTCCTCCCTAGGCTTATTCCTGTCCAATTAGGGTTTCTAACCAATCTTGTGCATCCAATAGGTGAGTTTGTTTCATTAGATGAACAATTAGGTCATTTTCGTCCCCCCTAGGCTAATTCTTGTCCAAATAAGGTTTTAAGCCAATCTGGTGCATCCATAGGTGTTTTTGGGTCATTGGATGAATATTTAGGTCATTTTCGTCCTCCCTACAATTAATCTTGTCCAATTAGGGTTTTTAACCAATCTTGTGCATCCAATAGGTGTTTTTGTGTCATTGGATGAACATTTAGGTCATTTTCGTCCTCCCTAGGCTTATTCCTGTCCAATTAGGGTTCCTAACCAATCTTGTGCATCCAATAGGTGACTTTGTGTCATTAGATGAACAATTAGGTCATTTTCGTCACCCCTAGGCTAATTCTTGTCCAATTAGGGGTTTTAGCCAATCTTGTTCATCCATAGGTGTTTTTGTGTCATTGGATGAATATTTAGGTTATTTTCGTCCTCCCTACAATTAATCTTGTCCAATTAGGGTTTTTAACCAATCTTGTGCATCCAATAGGTGTTTTTCCGTCATTGGAGGAACAATTAGGTCATTTTCTTCCGCCCTTGGCTAATTCTTGTCCAATTAGGGTTTTTAACCAATCTTGTGCATCCAATTGGTGTTTTTGTTTAATTGGAGGAACAATTAGGTCATTTTCGTCCGTCCAAAGCTAATTCTTGCCCAATTAGGGTTTTTAACCATTCTTGTGCATCCAATAGGTGTTTTTGTGTCATTGGATGAACATTTAGGTCATTTTCGTCCTCCCTGGGCTTATTCCTGTCCAATAAGGGTTTCTAACCAATCTTGTGCATCCAATAGGTGAGTTTGTTTAATTAGATGAACAATTAGGTCATTTTCGTCCCCCCTAGGCTAATTCTTGTCCAAATAAGGTTTTTAGCCAATCTGGTGCATCCATAGGTGTTTTTGGGTCATTGGAGGAATATTAAGGTCATTTTCGTCCTCCCTACAATTAATCTTGTCCAATTAGGGTTTTTAACCAATCTTGTGCATCCAATAGGTGTTTGTGTGTCATTGGATGAACATTTAGGTCATTTTCGTCCGCCCTAGGCTTATTCCTGTCCAATTAGGGTTTCTAACCAATCTTGTGCATCCAATAGGTGATTTTGTTTCATTAGATGAACAATAAGGTCATTTTCGTCCCCCCTAGACTAATTCTTGTCTAATTAGGGTTTTTAGCAAATCTGGTGCATCCATAGGTGTTTTTGGGTCATTGGATGCATATTTAGGTCATTTTCGTCCTCCTTAGGCTGATTCTTCTCCAATTAGGGTTTTTAAACAATGTTGTGCATCCAATAGGTGTGCTTGTGTCATTGGATGATTAATTAGGTCATTTTCGTCCGCCCTAGGCTAATTCCTGTCCAATTAGGGTTTTTAACTAATCTTGAGCATCCAATCGGTGTTTTTGTGTCATTGGATGAACATTTAGGTCATTTCGTCCTCCCTATACTTAGTCGTGTCCAATTAGGGTTTTTAAACAATCTTGTGCATCCAATAGGTGTGTTTGTGTCGTTGGATGATTAATTAGGTCATTTTCGTCCGCCCAAGGCATATTACTGTCTAATTAGGGTTTTTAGCCAATCTTGTGCATCCATAGGTGTTTTTGTGTCATTGGATGAAAATTTTTGTCATTTTCGTCCTCCCTACAATTAATCTTGTCGAATTAGGGTTTTTAACCAATCTTGTGCATTCAATAGGTGTTTTTGTGTCATTGGAGGAACAATTAGGTCATTTTCTTCCGCCCTTAGCTAATTGTTGTCGAATTAGGGTTTTTAACCAATCTTGTGCATCCAATAGGTGTTTTTGTTTAATTGGAAGAACAATTAGGTCATTTTCGTCCGCCCAAGGCTAATTCTTGTCCAATTAGGGTTTTTAACCAATCTTGTGCATCCAATAGGTGTTTTTGTGTCATTGGATGAACATTTAGGTCATTTTCGTTCTCCCTAGGCTTATTCGTGTCCAATTAGGGTTTCTAACCAATCTTGTGCATCCAATAGGTGAGTTTGTTTCATTAGATGAACAATTAGGACATTTTCGTCCTCCTTAGGCTAATTCTTGTCTAATTAGGGTTTTTAGCCAATCTGGTGCATCCATAGGTGTTTTTGGGTCATTGGATGAATATTTACGTCATTTTCATCCTACCTACAATTAAACTTGTCCAATTAGGGTTTTTAACCAGTCTTGTGCATCCATAGGTGTTTTTGGTCATTGGATGAATATTTAGGTCATTTTCGTCTTCCCTACAATTAATCTTGTCCAATTAGGGTTTTTAACCAATCTTGTGCATCCAATAGGTGTTTTTGTGTCATTGGAGGAACAATTAGGTCATTTTCTTCCGCCCTTGGCTAATTCTTGTCCAATTAGGGTTTTTAACCAATCATGAGCATCCAATAGTTGTTTTTGTTTAATTGGAGGAACAATTAGGTCATTTTCGTCCGCCCAAGGCTAAGTCTTGTCCAATTAGGGTTTTTAACCAATCTTGTGCATCCAATAGGAGTTTTTGTGTCATTGGATGAACATTTAGGTCATTTTCGTCCTCCCTAGGCTTATTCCTGTCCAATTAGGGTTTCTAACCAATCTTGTGCATCCAATAGGTGAGTTTGTTTCATTAGATGAACAATTAGGTCATTTTCGTCCCCCCTAGGCTAATTCTTGTCCAAATAAGGTTTTAAGCCAATCTGGTGCATCCATAGGTGTTTTTGGGTCATTGGATGAATATTTAGGTCATTTTCGTCCTCCCTACAATTAATCTTGTCCAATTAGGGTTTTTAACCAATCTTGTGCATCCAATAGGTGTTTTTGTGTCATTGGATGAACATTTAGGTCATTTTCGTCCTCCCTAGGCTTATTCCTGTCCAATTAGGGTTCCTAACCAATCTTGTGCATCCAATAGGTGACTTTGTGTCATTAGATGAACAATTAGGTCATTTTCGTCACCCCTAGGCTAATTCTTGTCCAATTAGGGGTTTTAGCCAATCTTGTTCATCCATAGGTGTTTTTGTGTCATTGGATGAATATTTAGGTTATTTTCGTCCTCCCTACAATTAATCTTGTCCAATTAGGGTTTTTAACCAATCTTGTGCATCCAATAGGTGTTTTTCTGTCATTGGAGGAACAATTAGGTCATTTTCTTCCGCCCTTGGCTAATTCTTGTCCAATTAGGGTTTTTAACCAATCTTGTGCATCCAATTGGTGTTTTTGTTTAATTGGAGGAACAATTAGGTCATTTTCGTCCGTCCAAAGCTAATTCTTGCCCAATTAGGGTTTTTAACCATTCTTGTGCATCCAATAGGTGTTTTTGTGTCATTGGATGAACATTTAGGTCATTTTCGTCCTCCCTGGGCTTATTCCTGTCCAATAAGGGTTTCTAACCAATCTTGTGCATCCAATAGGTGAGTTTGTTTAATTAGATGAACAATTAGGTCATTTTCGTCCCCCCTAGGCTAATTCTTGTCCAAATAAGGTTTTTAGCCAATCTGGTGCATCCATAGGTGTTTTTGGGTCATTGGAGGAATATTAAGGTCATTTTCGTCCTCCCTACAATTAATCTTGTCCAATTAGGGTTTTTAACCAATCTTGTGCATCCAATAGGTGTTTGTGTGTCATTGGATGAACATTTAGGTCATTTTCGTCCGCCCTAGGCTTATTCCTGTCCAATTAGGGTTTCTAACCAATCTTGTGCATCCAATAGGTGATTTTGTTTCATTAGATGAACAATAAGGTCATTTTCGTCCCCCCTAGACTAATTCTTGTCTAATTAGGGTTTTTAGCAAATCTGGTGCATCCATAGGTGTTTTTGGGTCATTGGATGCATATTTAGGTCATTTTCGTCCTCCTTAGGCTGATTCTTCTCCAATTAGGGTTTTTAAACAATGTTGTGCATCCAATAGGTGTGCTTGTGTCATTGGATGATTAATTAGGTCATTTTCGTCCGCCCTAGGCTAATTCCTGTCCAATTAGGGTTTTTAACTAATCTTGAGCATCCAATCGGTGTTTTTGTGTCATTGGATGAACATTTAGGTCATTTCGTCCTCCCTATACTTAGTCGTGTCCAATTAGGGTTTTTAAACAATCTTGTGCATCCAATAGGTGTGTTTGTGTCGTTGGATGATTAATTAGGTCATTTTCGTCCGCCCAAGGCATATTACTGTCTAATTAGGGTTTTTAGCCAATCTTGTGCATCCATAGGTGTTTTTGTGTCATTGGATGAAAATTTTTGTCATTTTCGTCCTCCCTACAATTAATCTTGTCGAATTAGGGTTTTTAACCAATCTTGTGCATTCAATAGGTGTTTTTGTGTCATTGGAGGAACAATTAGGTCATTTTCTTCCGCCCTTAGCTAATTGTTGTCGAATTAGGGTTTTTAACCAATCTTGTGCATCCAATAGGTGTTTTTGTTTAATTGGAAGAACAATTAGGTCATTTTCGTCCGCCCAAGGCTAATTCTTGTCCAATTAGGGTTTTTAACCAATCTTGTGCATCCAATAGGTGTTTTTGTGTCATTGGATGAACATTTAGGTCATTTTCGTTCTCCCTAGGCTTATTCGTGTCCAATTAGGGTTTCTAACCAATCTTGTGCATCCAATAGGTGAGTTTGTTTCATTAGATGAACAATTAGGACATTTTCGTCCTCCTTAGGCTAATTCTTGTCTAATTAGGGTTTTTAGCCAATCTGGTGCATCCATAGGTGTTTTTGGGTCATTGGATGAATATTTACGTCATTTTCATCCTACCTACAATTAAACTTGTCCAATTAGGGTTTTTAACCAATCTTGTGCATCCAATAGGTGTTTTTGTGTCATTGGATGAACAATTAGGTCATTTTGGCCCTCCCTAGGCTTATTCTTGTCCAATTAGGGTTTCTTACCAATCTTGTGCACCCAATAGGTGTGTTTCTGTCATTGGATGAACATTTAGGTCATTTTCGTCTTCCTTAGGCTTATTCTTCTCCAATTAGGGTTTTTAAACAATCTTGTGCATCCAATAGGTGTGTTTGTGTCATTGGATGATTAATTAGGTCATTTTCGTCTGCCCTAGGCTAATTCTTGTCCAATTAGGGTTTTTAACCAATCTTGTGCATCCAATAGATGTGTTTGTGTCATTGGATGAACATTTAAGTCATTTCGTCCTCCCTATACTTATTCGTGTCCAATTAGGGTTTCTAACCAATCTTGTGCATCCAATAGGTGAGTTTGTGTCATTAAATGAACAATTAGGTCATTTTCGTCACCCCTAGGCTTATTCTTATCCAATTAGGGTTTTTAACCAATCTTGTGCATCCAATAGGTGTTTTTGTGTCATTGGAGGAACAATTAGGTCATTTTCTTCCGCCCTTGGCTAATTCTTGTCCAATTAGGGTTTTTAACCAATCTTGTGCATCCAATAGGTGTTTTTGTTTAATTGGAAGAACAATTAGGTCATTTTCGTCCGCCCAAGGCTAATTCTTGTCCAATTAGGGTTTATAACCAATCTTGTGCATCCAATAGGTATTTTTCTTTAATTGGACGAACAATTAGGTCATTTTCGTCCGCCCAAGGCTAATTCTTGTCCAATTAGGGTTTTTATCCAATCTTGTGCATCCAATAGGTGTTTTTGTGTCATTGGATGAACATTGAGATTATTTTCGTCCTCGCTAGGCTTATTCCTATCCAATTAGGGTTTCTAACCAATCTTGTGCATCCAATAGGTGAGTTTGTTTCATTAGATGAACAATTAGGTCGTTTAGGTCCCCCCCTATGATAATTCTTGTCCAATTAGGGTTTTTATCCAAACTTGTGCATCCATAGGTGTTTTTGTATCATTGGATGAATATTTAGGTCATTTTCGTCATCCCTACAATTAATCATGTCCAATTAGCGTTTTTATCCAATCTTGAGCATCCAATAAGTGTTTTTGTGTCATTGGACGAACATTTAGGTCATTTTGGCCCTCCCTAGGCTTATTCTTGTCCGATTAGGGTTTCTTACCAATCTTGTGCACCCAATAGGTGTGTTTGTGTCATTGGATGAACATTTAGGTCATCTTCGTTATCCTTAGGCTTATTCTTCTCCAATTAGGGTTTTTAAACAATCTTGTGCATCAAATAGGTGTGTTTGTGTCGTTGGATGATTAATTAGGTCTTTTTCCCCCGCCCAAGGCTAATTCTTGTCCAATTAGGGTTTTTAACCAATCTTGTGTGTCCAATAGGTGTTTTTGTGTCATTGGATGAACATTTAGGTCATTTCGTCCTCCCTACACTTATTCGTGTCCAATTAGGGTTTCTAACCAATCTTGTGCATCCAATAGGTGATTTTGTGTCATTGGATGAACAATTAGGTCATTTTCGTCCGCCCAAGGCTAATTCTTGTCCAATTAGGGTTTTTATCCAATCTTGTGCATCCAATAGGTGTTTTTGTGTCATTGGATGAACATTTAGATTATTTACGTCCTCGCTAGGCTTATTCCTATCCAATTAGGGTTTCTAACCAATCTTGTTAGATGAACAATTAGGTCGTTTAGGTCCCCCCCTATGATAATTCTTGTCCAATTAGGGTTTTTATCCAATCTTGTGCATCCATAGGTGTTTTTGTATCATTGGATGAATATTTAGGTCATTTTCGTCCTCCCTACAATTAATCATGTCCAATTAGGGTTTTTAACCAATCTTGAGCATCCAATAAGTGTTTTTGTGTCATTGGACGAACAATTAGGTCATTTTCGTCCGCCCTTGGATAATTCTTGTCCAATTAGTGTTTTTAACCAATCTTGTGCATCCAATTGGTGATTTTGTGTAATTGGAAGAAAAATTAGGTCATTTTCGTCCCCCCTTTAATAATTCTTGTCCAATTAGGGTTTTTAACCAATCTTGTGCATCCAATAGGTGTTTTTGTGTCATTGGATGAACATTTAGGTCATTTTCTTCCGCCCTTGGCTAATTCTTGTCCAATTATGGTTTTTAACCAATCTTGTGCATCCAATAGGTGTTTTTGTTTAATTGGAAGAACATATAGGTCATTTTCGTCTGCCCAAGGCTAATTCGTGTCCAATTAGGGTTTTTAACCAATCTTGTTTATCCAATAGGTGTTTTTGTGTCATTGGATGAACAATTAGGTCATTTTCGTTCCCTCTAGGCTAATTCTTGTCTAATTAGGGTTTTTAGGCAATCTGGTGCATCCATAGGTGTCGTTGGGTCATTAGATGAATATTTAGGTCATTTTCGTCCTCCCTACAATTAATCTTGTCCAATTAGGGTTTTTATCCAATCTTGTGCATCCAATAGGTGTTTTTGTGTCATTGGATGAACAGTTAGGTCATTTTGGCCCTCCGTAGGCTTATTCTTGTCCTATTAGGGTTTCTTACCAATCTTGTGCACCCAATAGGTGTGTTTGTGTCATTGGATGAACATTTAGGTCATTTTCGTCATCCTTAGGCTTATTCTTCTCCAATTAGGGTTTTTAAACAATCTTGTGCATCCAATAGGTGTGTTTGTGTCGTTGGATGATTAATTAGGTCTTTTTCGTCCGCCCAAGGCTAATTCTTGTCCAATTAGGGTTTTTAACCAATCTTGTGTGTCCAATAGGTGTTTTTGTGTCATTGGATGAACATTTAGGTCGTTTCGTCCTCCCTACACTTATTCGTGTCCAATTACGGTTTCTAACCAATCTTGTGCATCAAATAGGTGATTTTGTGTCATTGGATGAACAATTAGGTCATTATCGTCCGCCTAAGGCTTATTATTGTCCAATTAGGGTTTTTATCCAATCTTGTGCATCCAATAGGTGTTTTTGTGTCATTGGATGAACATTTAGATTATTTTCATCCTCGCTAGGCTTATTCCTATCCAATTAGGGTTTCTAACCAATCTTGTGCATCCAATAGGTGAGTTTGTTTCATTAGATGAATAATTAGGTCGTTTTGGTCCCCCCCTATGCTAATTCTTATCCAACTAGGGTTTTTATCCAATCTTGTGCATCCAATAGGTGTTTTTGTGTCATTGGATGAACATTTAGATTATTTTCATCCTCGCTAGGCTTATTCCTATCCAATTAGGGTTTCTAACCAATCTTGTGTATCCAATAGGTGAGTTTGTTTCATTAGATGAACAATTAGGTCGTTTTGTCCGATAAGTGTTTTAATGTCATTGGACGAACAATTAGGTCATTTTCGTCCGCCCTTGGCTAATTCTTCTCCAATTAGGGTTTTTAAACAATCTTGTGCATCCAATAGGTGTGTTTGTGTCATTGGATGATTAATTAGGTCATTTTCGTCCGCCCTAGACTAATTCTTGTCCAATTAGGGTTTTTAACCAATCTTGTGCATGCAATAGGTGTTTTTGTGTCATTGGAAGAACATTTAGGTCATTCCGTCCTCCCTATACTTATTCGTGTTCAATTAGGGTTTCTAACCAATCTTGCGCATCCAATATGTGAGTTTGTGTCATTGGATGAACAATTAGGTCATTTTCGTCCGCCCAAGGCTAAGTCTTGTCCAATTAGGGTTTTTAACCAATCTTGTGCATCCAATAGGTGTTTTTGTGTCATTGGATGAACATTTAGGTCATTTTCGTCCTCCCTAGGTTTATTCCTGTCCAATTAGGGTTTCTAACCAATCTTGTGCATCCAATACGTGAGTTTGTGTCATTAGATGAACAATTAGGTCATTTTCGTCACCCCTAGGCTAATTCTTGTCCAATTAGGGTTTTTAGCCAATCTTGTTCATCCATAGGTGTTTTTGTGTCATTGGATGAATATTTAGGTCATTTTCGTCCTCCCTACAATTAATCTTGTCCAATTAGGGTTTTTAACTAATCTTGTGCATCTAATAGGTGTTTTTGTGTCATTGGAGGAACAATTAGGTCATTTTCTTCCGCCCTTGGCTAATTCTTGTCCAATTAGGGTTTTTAACCAATCTTGTGCATCCAATAGGTGTTTTTGTTTAATTGGAGGAACAATTAGGTCATTTTCGTCCGCCCAAGGCTAATTCTTGTCCAATTAGGGTTTTTAACCAATCTTATGCATCCAATAGGTGTTTTTGTGTCATTGGATGAACATTTTGGTCATTTTCTTCCGCCCTTGGCTAATTCTTGTCCAATTAAGGTTTTTAACCAATCTTGTGCATCCAATTGGTGTTTTTATTTAATTGGAGGAACAATTAGGTCATTTTCGTCCGTCCAAAGCTAATTCTTGCCCAATTAGGGTTTTTAACCATTCTTGTGCATCCAATAGGTGTTTTTGTGTCATTGGATGAACATTTAGGTCATTTTCGTCCTCCCTGGGCTTATTCCTGTCCAATAAGGGTTTCTAACCAATCTTGTGCATCCAGTAGGTGAGTTTGTTTAATTAGATGAACAATTAGGTCATTTTCGTCCCCCCTAGGCTAATTCTTGTCCAAATAAGGTTTTTAGCCAATCTGGTGCATCCATAGGTGTTTTTGGGTCATTGGATGAATATTAAGGTCATTTTCGTCCTCCCTACAATTAATCTTGTCCAATTAGGGTTTTTAACCAATCTTGTGCATCCAATAGGTGTTTTTATGTCATTGGATGAACATTTAGGTCATTTTGGCCTCCCTAGGCTTATTCTTATCCAATTAGGTTTCTTACCAATCTTGTGCACCCAATAGGTGTGTTTGTGTCATTGGATGAACGTTTAGGTCATTTTCGTCATCATTAGGCTTTTTCTTCTCCAATTATGTTTTTAGACAAACTTCTACATCCAATAGGTGTGTTTGTGTCATTGGATGAACATTTAGGTCATTTTCGTCCGCCTTAGGCTAATTCTTGCCCAATTAGGGTTTTTATCCAATCTTCTGCATCCAATAGATGTTTTTGTGTCATTGGATGAAGATTTAGGTCATTTTCGTCCGCCCTAGGCTAATTCTTGTCCAATTAGGGTTTTTAACCAATCATGTTCATCCAATAGGTGTTTTTGTGTCGTTGAATGAACAATTAGGTCATTTTCATCCTCCCCTAGGCTTAATCTTGTCCAATAATGGTTTCTAACCAATCTTGTGCATCCAATAGGTGAGTTTGTGTCATTGGACGAACAATTATGTCATTTTTGTCTGCCCAACGCTAATACTTGTCCAATTAGGGTTTTTAACCAATCTTGTGCGTCCAATAGGTGTGTTTATGTCTTTGGATGAACAATTAGGTCATTTTCGTCTGCCCTAGGCTAATTCTTGCCCAATTAGGGTTTTTATCCAATCTTGAGCATCCAATAGATGTTTTTGTGTCATTGGATGAAGATTTAGGTCATTTTCGTCCGCCCTAGGCTAATTCTTGTCCAATTAGGGTTTTTAACCAATCTTGTGCATCCAATAGGTGTTTTTGTGTCGTTGAATGAACAATTAGGTCATTTTCATCCTCCCTTAGGCTTATTCTTGTCCAATTAGGGTTTCTAACCAATCTTGTGCATCCAATAGGTGAGTTTGTGTCATTGGACGAACAATTAGGTCATTTTCGTCTGCCCAACGCTAATACTTGTCCAATTAGGGTTTTTAACCAATCATCTGCATCCAATAGGGGTTTTTGTGTCATTGGATGAACATTTAGGTCATTTTCGTCCTCCCTAGGCTTATTCCTGTCCAATTAGGGTTTCTAACCAATCTTGTGCATCCAATAGGTGAGTTTGTGTCATTAGATGAACAATTACGTCATTTTCGTCCCCCTAGGCTAATTCTTGTCGAATTAGTGTTTTTAGCCAATCCTGTGCATCCATAGGTGTTTTTGTGTGATTTGATGAATATTTAGGTCATTTTCGTCCACCCTACAATTAATCTTGTCCAATTAGGGTTTTTAACCAATCTTGTGCATCCAATAGGTGTTTTTGTGTCGTTGGATGAACAATTAGGTCATTTTGGCCCTCCCTAGGCTTATTCTTGTCCAATTAGGGTTTCTTACCAATCTTGTGCACCCAATAGGTGTGTTTGTGTCATTGGATGAACATTTAGGTCATTTTCGTCCTCCTTAGGCTTATTCTTCTCTAATTAGGGGTTTTAAACAATCTTGTGCATGAAATAGGTGAGTTTGTGTCATTGGATAATTAATTAGGTCATTTTCGTCCTCCCTAGGCTAATTCTTGTCCAATTAGGGTTTTTAACCAATCTTGTGCATCCAATAGGTGTTATTGTGTCATTGGATGAACATTTAGGTCATTTCGTCCTCCCTATACTTATTCATGTCCAATTAGGGTTTCTAACCAATCTTGTGCATCCAATAGGTGAGTTTGTGTCATTGGATGAACGATTAGGTCATTTTCGTCCGCCCAAGGCTAATTCTTGTCGAATTAGGGTTTCTAACCAATCTTCTGCATCCAATAGGTGAGTTTGTTTCATTAGATGAACAATTAGGTCATTTTCTTCCCCCCTTGGCTAATTCTTGTCCAATTAGGGTTTTTAGTCAATCTTGTGCATCCATAGGTGTTTTTGTGTCATTGGATGAAAATTTAGGTCGTTTTCGTCCTGCCTACAATTAATCATGTCCAATTAGGGTTTTTAACTAATCTTGTGCATCCAATAGGTGTTCGTATGTCATTGGACGAACAAATAGGTCATTTTCGTCCGCCCTTGGCTAATTCTTGTCCAATTAGGGTTTCTAACCAATCTTGTGCATCCTATAGGTGTGTTTCTGTCATTGGATAACCATTTAGGTCATTTTCGTCCTCCTTAGTCTTATTCTTCTCCAATTAGGGTTTCTAAACAATCTTATGCATCCAATAGGGGTTTTTGTGTCATTGGATGAACAATAAGGTCATTTTCGTCCTCCCTAGGCTTATTCTTGTCCAATTAGGGTTTTTAACCAATCTTGTGCGTCCAATAGGTGTGTTTATGTCATTGGATGAACAATTAGGTCATGTTCATCCGCCCTAGGCTAATTCTTGTCCAATTAGGGTTTTTAACCAATCTTGTGAATCCAATAGGTGTTTTTGTGTCATTGGATGAACATTTAGGTCATTTTCGTCCTCCCTAGGCTTATTCTTGTCCAATTAGGGTTTCTAACCAATCTTGTGCATCCAATTGGTGAGTTTGTTTCATTAGATGAACAATTAGGTCATTTTCGTCCCCCTAGGCTAATTCTTCTCCAATTAGTGTTTTTAGCCAATCTTGTGCATCCATAGGTGTTTTTGTGTCATTGGATGAATATTTAGGTGATTTTCGTCCACCCTACAATTAATCTTGTCCAATTAGGGTTTTTAACAAATCTTGTGCATCCAATAGGTGTTTTTGTGTCATTGGATGAACAATTAGGTCATTTTGGCCCTCCCTAGGCTTATTCTTGTCCAATTAGGGTTTCTTACCAATCTTGTGCACCCAATAGGTGTGTTTGTGTTATTGGATGAACATTTAGCTTATTTTCTTTCTCCTTAGGCTTATTCTTCTCCAATTAGGGTTTTTAAACAATCTTGTGCATGCAATAGGTGTGTTTGTGTCATTGGATGATTAATTAGGTCATTTTCGTCCGCCCTAGGCTAATTCTTGTCCAATTAGGGGTTTTAACCAATCGTGTGCATCCAATAGGTGTTTTTGTGTCATTGGATGAACATTTAGGTCATTTCGTCGTCCCTATACTTATTCATGTCCAATTAGGGTTTCTAACCAATCTTGTGCATCCAATAGGTGAGTTTGTGTCATTGGATGAACGATTAGGTCATTTTCGTCCCCCTAGGCTAATTCTTCTCCAATTAGTGTTTTTAGCCAATCTTGTGCATCCATAGGTGTTTTTGTGTCATTGGATGAATATTTAGGTGATTTTCGTCCACCCTACAATTAATCTTGTCCAATTAATGTTTTTAACAAATCTTGTGCATCCAATAGGTGTTTTTGTGTCATTGGATGAACAATTAGGTTATGTTGGCCCTCCTTAGGCTTATTCTTGTCCAATTAGGGTTTCTAACCAATCTTGTGCATCCAATAGGTGAGTTTGTGTCATTAGATGAACAATTAGGTCATTTTCGTCACCCTTAGGCTAATTCTTGTCCAATTAGGGGTTTTAGCCAATCTTGTGCATCCATAGGTGTTTTTAACCAATCTTGAGCATCCGATAAGTGTTTTTATGTCATTGGACGAACAATTAGGTCATTTTCGTCCGCCCTTGGCTAATTCTTCTCCAATTAGGGTTTTTAAACAATCTTGTGCATCCAATAGGTGTGTTTGTGTCATTGGATGATTAATTAGGTCATTTTCGTCCGCCCTAGACTAATTCTTTTCCAATTAGGGTTTTTAACCAATCTTGTGCATGCAATAGGTGTTTTTGTGTCATTGGAAGAACATTTAGGTCATTTCGTCCTCCCTATACTTATTCGTGTTCAATTAGGGTTTCTAACCAATCTTGCGCATCCAATAGGTGAGTTTGTGTCATTGGATGAACAATTAGGTCATTTTCGTCCGCCCAAGGCTAAGTCTTGTCCAATTAGGGTTTTTAACCAATCTTGTGCATCCAATAGGTGTTTTTGTGTCATTGGATGAACATTTAGGTCATTTTCGTCCTCCCTAGGTTTATTCCTGTCCAATTAGGGTTTCTAACCAATCTTGTGCATCCAATAGGTGAGTTTGTGTCATTAGATGAACAATTAGGTCATTTTCGTCACCCCTAGGCTAATTCTTGTCCAATTAGGGTTTTTAGCCAATCTTGTTCATCCATAGGTGTTTTTGTGTCATTGGATGAATATTTAGGTCATTTTCGTCCTCCCTACAATTAATCTTGTCCAATTAGGGTTTTTAACCAATCTTGTGCATCCAATAGGTGTTTTTGTGTCATTGGAGGAACAATTAGGTCATTTTCTTCCGCCCTTGGCTAATTCTTGTCCAATTAGGGTTTTTAACCAATCTTGTGCATCCAATAGGTGTTTTTGTTTAATTGGAGGAACAATTAGGTCATTTTCGTCCGCCCAAGGCTAATTCTTGTCCAATTATGGTTTTTAACCAATCTTATGCATCCAATAGGTGTTTTTGTGTCATTGGATGAACATTTAGGTCATTTTCGTCCTCCCTGGGCTTATTCCTCTCCAATTAGGGTTTCTAACCAATCTTGTGCATCCAATAGGTGAGTTTGTGTCATTAGATGAACAATTAGGTCATTTTCGTAACCACTAGGCTAATTCTTGTCCAATTAGGGTTTTTAGCCAATCTTGTGCATCCATAGGTGTTTTTGGTCATTGGATGGATATTTAGGTCATTTTCGTCCTCCCTACAATTAATCTTGTCCAATTAGGGTTTTTAACCAATCTTGTGCATCCAATAGGTGTTTTTGTGTCATTGGAGGAACAATTAGGTCATTTTCTTCCGCCCTTGGCTAATTCTTGTCCAATTAAGGTTTTTAACCAATCTTGTGCATCCAATAGGTGTTTTTGTTTAATTGGAGGAACAATTAGGTCATTTTCGTCCACCCAAGGCTAATTCTTGTCCAATTAGGGTTTTTAACCATTCTTGTGCATCCAATAGGTGTTTTTGTGTCATTGGATGAACATTTAGGTCATTTTCGTCCTCCCTGGGCTTATTCCTATCCAATAAGGGTTTCTAACCAATCTTGTGCATCCAATAGGTGAGTTTGTTTCATTAGATGAACAATTTGGTCATTTTCGTCCCCCCTAGGCTAATTCTTGTCCAATTAGGGTTTTTAACCAATCTTGTGCATCCAATAGGAGTTTTAGTGTCATTGGATGAACATTTAGGTCATTTTCGTCCTCCCTAGGCTTATTCCTGTCCAATTAGGGTTTCTAACCAATCTTGTGCATCCAATAGGTGAGTTTGTTTCATTAGATGAACAATTAGGTCATTTTCGTCCCCCCTAGGCTAATTCTTGTCCAAATAAGGTTTTAAGCCAATCTGGTGCATTCATAGGTGTTTTTGGGTCATTGGATGAATATTTAGGTCATTTTCGTCCTGCCTACAATTAATCTTGTCCAATTAGGGTTTTTAACCAATCTTGTGCATCCAATAGGTGTTTTTGTGTCATTGGATGAACATTTAGGTCATTTTCGTCCTCCCTAGGCTTATTCCTGTCCAATTAGGGTTTCTAACCAATCTTGTGCATCCAATAGGTGAGTTTATGTCATTAGATGAACAATTAGGTCATTTTCGTCACCCCTAGGCTAATTCTTGTCCAATTAGGGGTTTTAGCCAATCTTGTTCATCCATAGGTGTTTTTGTGTCATTGGATGAATATTTAGGTCATTTTCGTCCTCCCTACAATTAATCTTGTCCAATTAGGGTTTTTAACCAATCTTGTGCATCCAATAGGTGTTTTTCTGCCATTGGAGGAACAATTAGGTCATTTTCTTCCGCCCTTGGCTAATTCTTGTCCAATTAGGGTTTTTAACCAATCTTGTGCATCCAATCGGTGTTTTTGTTTAATTGGAGGAACAATTTGGTCATTTTCGTCCGTCCAAAGCTAATTCTTGCATAATTAGGGTTTTTAACCATTCTTGTGCATCCAATAAGTGTTTTTCTGTCATTGGAGGAACAATTAGGTCATTTTCGTCCGCCTTAGGCTAATTCTTGCCCAATTAGGGTTTTTATCCAATCTTGTGCATCCAATAGATGTTTTTGTGTCATTGGATGAAGATTTAGGTCATTTTCGTCCGCCCTAGGCTAATTCTTGTCCAATTAGGGTGTTTAACCAATCATGTGCATCCAATAGGTGAGTTTGTGTCATTGGACGAACAATTAGGTCATTTTCGTCTGCCCAACGCTAATACTTGTCCAATTAGGGTTTTTAACCAATCTTGTGCGTCCAATAGGTGTGTTTATGTCTTTGGATGAACAATTAGGTCATTTTCGTCCGCCCTAGGCTAATTCTTGCCCGATTAGGGTTTTTATCCATTCTTGAGCATCCAATAGATGTTTTTGTGTCATTGGATGAAGATTTAGGTCATTTTCGTCCGCCCTAGGCTAATTCTGGTCCAATTAGGGTTTTTAACCAATCTTGTGCATCCAATAGGTGTTTTTGTGTCGTTGAATGAACAATTAGGTCCTTTTCATCCTCCCTTAGGCTTATTCTTGTCCAATTAGGGTTTCTAACCAATCTTGTGCATCCAATAGGTGAGTTTGTGTCATTGGACGAACAATTAGGTCATTTTCGTCTGCCCAACGCTAATACTTGTTCAATTAGGGTTTTTAACCAATCATCTGAATCCAATAGGGGTTTTTGTGTCATTGGATGAACATTTAGGTCATTTTCGTCCTCCCTAGGCTTATTCCGGTCCAATTAGGGTTTCTAACCAATCTTGTGCATGCAATAGGTGAGTTTGTGTCATTAGATGAACAATTACGTCATTTTCGTCCCCCTAGGCTAATTCTTGTGGAATTAGCGTTTTTATTCAATCTTGTGCATCCATAGGTGTTTTTGTGTCATTTGATGAATATTTAGGTCATTTTCGTCCACCCTACAATTAATCTTGTCCAATTAGGGTTTTTAACCAATCTTGTGCATCCAATAGGTGTTTTTGTGTCGTTGGATGAACAATTAGGTCATTTTGGCCCTTCCTAGGCTTATTCTTGTCCAATTAGGGTTTCTTACCAATCTTGTGCACCCAATAGGTGTGTTTGTGTCATTGGATGAACATTTAGGTCATTTTCGTCCTCCTTAGGCTTATTCTTCTCTAATTAGGGGTTTTAAACAATCTTGTGCATGCAATAGGTGAGTTTGTGTCATTGGATGATTAATTAGGTCATTTTCGTCAGCCCAAGGCTAATTCTTCTCCAATTAGGGTTTTTAACAAATCATGTGCATCCAATTGGTGTTTTTGTGTCATTGGACGAACATTTAGGTCATTTTCGTCCTCCCTAGGCTTATTCTTGTCCAATTAGGGTTTCTAACCAATCTTGTGCATCCAATTGGTGAGTTTGTTTCATTAGATGAACAATTAGGTCATTTTCGTCCCCCTAGGCTAATTCTTCTCCAATTAGTGTTTTTAGCCAATCTTGTGCATCCATAGGTGTTTTTGTGTCATTGGATGAATATTTAGGTGATATTCGTCCACCCTACAATTAATCTTGTTCAATTAGGGTTTTTAACAAATCTTGTGCATCCAATAGGTGTTTTTGTGTCATTGGATGAACAATTAGGTCATTTTGGCCCTCCCTAGGCTTATTCTTGTCCAATTAGGGTTTCTTACCAATCTTGTGCACCCAATAGGTGTGTTTGTGTTATTGGATGAACATTTAGCTCATTTTCGTTCTCCTTAGGCTTATTCTTCTCCAATTAGGGTTTTTAAACAATCTTGTGCATGCAATAGGTGTGTTTGTGTCATTGGATGATTAATTAGGTCATTTTCGTCCGCCCTAGGCTAATTCTTGTCCAATTAGGGTTTTTAACCAATCGTGTGCATCCAATAGGTGTTTTTGTGTCATTGGATGAACATTTAGGTCATTTCGTCGTCCCTATACTTATTCATGTCCAATTAGGGTTTCTAACCAATCTTGTGCATCCAATAGGTGAGTTTGTGTCATTGGATGAACGATTAGGTCATTTTCGTCCCCCTAGGCTAATTCTTCTCCAATAGGTGTTTTTGTGTCATTGGATGAATATTTAGGTCATTTTCGTCCTCCCTACAATTAATCTTGTCCAATTAGGATTTTTAACCAATCCTGTGCATCCATAGGTGTTTTTGTGTCATTGGATGAATATTTAGGTCATTTTCGTCCTCCCTACAATTAATCTTGTCCAATTAGGATTTTTAACCAATCGTGTGCATCCAATATGTGTTTTTGTGTCATTGGATGAACATTTAGGTCATTTCGTCCTCCTTATACTTATTCGTGTCCAATTAGGGCTTCTAACCAATCTTGTGCATCCAATAGGTGCGTTTGTGTCATTGGATGAACGATTAGGTCATTTTCGTCCGCCCAAGGCTAATTCTTGTCGAATTAGGGTTTCTAACCAATCTTGTGCATCCTATAGGTGTGTTTCTGTCATTGGATAACCATTTAGGTCATTTTCGTCCTCCTTAGTCTTATTCTTCTCCAATTAGGGTTTCTAAACAATCTTATGCATCCAATAGGTGTATTTGTGTCATTGGATGAACAATAAGGTCATTTTCGTCCTCCCTAGGCTTATTCTTGTCCAATTATGGTTTTTAACCAATCTTGTGCGTCCAATAGGTGTGTTTGTGTCATTGGATGAACAATTAGGTCATTTTCGTCCGCCCTAGGCTAATTCTTGCCCAATTAGGGTTTTTATCCAATCTTGTGCATCCAATAGATGTTTTTGTGTCATTGGATGAAGATTTAGGTGATTTTCGTCCGCCCTAGGCTAATTCATGTCCAATTAGGGTTTTTAACCAATCATGTTCATCCAATAGGTGTTTTTGTGTCGTTGAATGAACAATTAGGCCATTTTCATCCTCCCCTAGGCTTAATCTTGTCCAATAAGGGTTTCTAATCAATCTTGTGCATCCAATAGGTGAGTTTGTGTCATTGGACGAACAATTAGGTCATTTTCGTCTGCCCAACGCTAATACTTGTCTAATTAGGGTTTTTAACAAATCATCTGCATCCAATAGGTGTTTTTGTGTCATTGGATGAACATTTAGGTCATTTTCGTCCTCCCTAGGCTTATTCCTGTCCAATTAGGGTTTCTAACCAATCTTGTGCATCCAATAGGTGAGTTTGTGTCATTAGATGAACAATTAGGTCATTTTCGTCCGCCTTAGGCTAATTCTTGCCCAATTAGGGTTTCTAACCAATCTTGTGCATCCAATAGGTGTGTTTGTGTCATTGGATGAACGTTTAGGTCATTTTCGTCATCATTAGGCTTTTTCTTCTCCAATTATGTTTTTAGACAAACTTCTACATCCAATAGGTGTGTTTGGGTCATTGGATGAACATTTAGGTCATTTTCTTCCTCCTTAGGCTTATTCTTCTCCAATTAGGGTTTTTAAACAATCTTGTGCATCCAATAGGTATGTTTGTGTCATTGGATGAACAATTAGGTCATTTTCGTCCGCCTTAGGCTAATTCTTGCCCAATTAGGGTTTTTATCCAATCTTGTGCATCCAATAGATGTTTTTGTGTCATTGGATGAAGATTTAGGTCATTTTCGTCCGCCCTAGGCTAATTCTTGTCCAATTAGGGTTTTTAACCAATCATGTTCATCCAATAGGTGTTTTTGTGTCATTGAATGAACAATTAGGTCATTTTCATCCTCCCTTATGCTTAATCTTGTCCAATAATGGTTTCTAACCAATCTTGTGCATCCAATAGGTGAGTTTGTGTCATTGGACGAACAATTAGGTCATTTTCGTCTGCCCAACGCTAATACTTGTCCAATTAGGGTTTTTAACCAATCTTGTGCGTCCAATAGGTGTGTTTCTGTCTTTGGATGAACAATTAGGTCATTTTCGTCCGCCCTAGGCTAATTCGTGCCCAATTAGGGTTTTTATCCAATCTTGAGCATCCAATAGATGTTTTTGTGTCATTGGATGAAGATTTAGGTCATTTTCGTCCGCCCTAGGCTAATTCTTGTCCAATTTTGGTTTTTAACCAATCTTGTGCATCCAATAGGTGTTTTTGTGTCGTTGAATGAACAATTAGGTCATTTTCATCCTCCCTTAGGCTTATTCTTGTCCAATTAGGGTTTCTTACCAATCTTGTGCATCCAATAGGTGAGTTTGTGTCATTGGACGAACAATTAGGTCATTTTCGTCTGCCCAACGCTAATACTTGTCCAATTAGGGTTTTTAACCAATCATCTGCATCCAATAGGGGTTTTTGTGTCATTGGATGAACATTTAGGTCATTTTCGTTCTCCCTAGGCTTATTCCTGTCCAATTAGGGTTTCTAACCAATCTTGTGCATCCAATAGGTGAGTTTGTGTCATTAGATGAACAAATACGTCATTTTCGTCCCCCTAGGCTAATTCTTGTCGAATTAGTGTTTTTAGCCAATCTTGTGCATCCATAGGTGTTCTTGTGTCATTGGATGAACAATTAGGTCATTTTCGTCCTCCCTACAATTAATCTTGTCCAATTAGGGTTTTTAACCAATCTTGTGCATCCAATAGGTGTTTTTGTGTCATTGGAGGAACAATTAGGTCATTTTCTTCCGCCCTTGGCTAATTCTTGTCCAATTAGGGTTTTTAACCAATCTTGAGCATCCAATAGTTGTTTTTGTTTAATTGGAGGAACAATTAGGTCATTTTCGTCCGCCCAAGGCTAATTCTTGTCCAATTAGGGTTTTTAACCAATCTTATGCATCCAATAGGTGTTTTTGTGTCATTGGATGAACATTTAGGTCATTTTCGTCCTCCCTAGGCTTATTCCTGTCCAATTAGGGTTTCTAACCAATCTTGTGCATCCAATAGGTGAGTTTGTGTCATTAGATGAACAATTAGGTCATTTTCGTAACCCCTAGGCTAATTCTTGTCCAATTAGGGTTTTTAGCCAATCTTGTGCATCCATAGGTGTTTTTGGTCATTGGATGAATATTTAGGTCATTTTCGTCCTCCCTACAATTAATCTTGTCCAATTAGGGTTTTTAACCAATCTTGTGCATCCAATAGGTGTTTTTGTGTCATTGGAGGAACAATTAGGTCATTTTCTTCCGCCCTTGGCTAATTCTTGTCCAATTAGGGTTTTTAACCAATCTTGAGCATCCAATAGTTGTTTTTGTTTAATTGGAGGAACAATTAGGTCATTTTCGTCCGCCCAAGGCTAATTCTTCTCCAATTAGGGTTTTTAACCAATCTTGTGCATCCAATAGGAGTTTTTGTGTCATTGGATGAACATTTAGGTCATTTTCGTCCTCCCTAGGCTTATTCCTGTCCAATTAGGGTTTCTAACCAATCTTGTGCATCCAATAGGTGAGTTTGTTTCATTAGATGAACAATTAGGTCATTTTCGTCCCCCCTAGGCTAATTCTTGTCCAATTAGGGTTTTTAACCAATCTTGTGCATCCAATAAGAGTTTTTGTGTAATTGGATGAACATTTAGGTCATTTTCGTCCTCCCTAGGCTTATTCCTGTCCAATTAGGGTTTCTAACCAATCTTGTGCACCCAATAGGTGAGTTTGTTTCATTAGATGAACAATTAGGTCATTTTCGTCCCCCCTACGCTAATTCTTGTCCAAATAAGGTTTTAAGCCAATCTGGTGCATCCATAGGTGTTTTTGGGTCATTGGATGAATATTTAGGTCATTTTCGTCCTCCCTACAATTAATCTTGTCCAATTAGGGTTTTTAACCAATCTTGTGCATCCAATAGGTGTTTTTGTGTCATTGGATGAACATTTAGGTCATTTTCGTCCTCCCTAGGCTTATTCCTGTCCAATTAGGGTTCCTAACCAATCTTGTGCATCCAATAGGTGAGTTTGTGTCATTAGATGAACAATTAGGTCATTTTCGTCACCCCTAGGCTAATTCTTGTCCAATTAGGGGTTTTAGCCAATCTTGTTCATCCATAGGTGTTTTTGTGTCATTGGATGAATATTTAGGTCATTTTCGTCCTCCCTAGAATTAATCTTGTCCAATTAGGGTTTTTAACCAATCTTGTGCATCCAATAGGTGTTTTTCTGTCATTGGAGGAACAATTAGGTCCTTTTCTTCCGCCCTTGGCTAATTCTTGTCCAATTAGGGTTTTTAACCAATCTTGTGCATCCAATTGGTGTTTTTGTTTAATTGGAGGAACAATTAGGTCATTTTCGTCCGTCCAAAGCTAATTCTTGCCCAATTAGGGTTTTTAACTATTCTTGTGCATCCAATAGGTGTTTTTGTGTCATTGGATGAACATTTAGGTCATTTTCGTCCTCCCTGGGCTTATTCCTGTCCAATAAGGGTTTCTAACCAATCTTGTGCATCCAATAGGTGAGTTTGTTTAATTAGATGAACAATTAGGTCATTTTCGTCCCCCCTAGGCTAATTCTTGTCCAAATAAGGTTTTTAGCCAATCTGGTGTATCCATAGGTGTTTTTGGGTCATTGGATGAATATTAAGGTCATTTTCGTCCTCCCTACAATTAATCTTGCCCAATTAGGGTTTTTAACCAATCTTGTGCATCCAATAGGTGTGTTTGTGTCATTGGATGAACGTTTAGGTCATTTTCGACATCATTAGGCTTTTTCTTCTCCAATTATGTTTTTAGACAAACTTCTACATCCAATAGGTGTGTTTGGGTCATTGGATGAACATTTAGGTCATTTTCTTCCTCCTTAGGCTTATTCTTCTCCAATTAGGGTTTTTAAACAATCTTGTGCATCCAATAGGTATGTTTGTGTCATTGGATGAACAATTAGGTCATTTTCGTCCGCCTTAGGCTAATTCTTGCCCAATTAGGGTTTTTATACAATCTTGTGCATCCAATAGATGTTTTTGTGTCATTGGATGAAGATTTAGGTCATTTTCGTCCGCCCTAGGCTAATTCTTGTCCAATTAGGGTTTTTAACCAATCATGTTCATCCAATAGGTGTTTTTGTGTCGTTGAATGAACAATTAGGTCATTTTCATCCTCCCCTATGCTTAATCTTGTCCAATAATGGTTTCTAACCAATCTTGTGCATCCAATAGGTGAGTTTGTGTCATTGGACGAACAATTAGGTCATTTTCGTCTGCCCAACGCTAATACTTGTCCAATTAGGGTTTTTAACCAATCTTGTGCGTCCAATAGGTGTGTTTATGTCTTTGGATGAACAATTAGGTCATTTTCGTCCGCCCTAGGCTAATTCTTGCCCAATTAGGGTTTTTATCCAATCTTGAGCATCCAATAGATGTTTTTGTGTCATTGGATCAAGATTTAGGTCATTTTCGTCCGCCCTAGGCTAATTCTTGTCCAATTAGGGTTTTTAACGAATCTTGTGCATCCAATAGGTGTTTTTGTGTCGTTGAATGAACAATTAGGTCATTTTCATCCTCCCTTAGGCTTATTCTTGTCCAATTAGGGTTTCTAACCAATCTTGTGCATCCAATAGGTGAGTTTGTGTCATTGGACGAACAATTAGGTCATTTCCGTCTGCCCAACGCTAATACTTGTCCAATTAGGGTTTTTAACCAATCATCTGGATCCAATAGGGGTTTTTGTGTCATTGGATGCACATTTAGGTCATTTTCGTCCTCCCTAGGCTTATTCCTGTCCAATTAGGGTTTCTAACCAATCTTGTGCATCCAATAGGTGAGTTTGTGTCATTAGATGAACAATTAGGTCATTTTCATCACCCCTAGGCTAATTCTTGTCCAATTAGGGGTTTTAGCCAATCTTGTTCATCCATAGGTGTTTTTGTGTCATTGGATGAATATTTAGGTCATTTTCGTCCTCCCTACAATTAATCTTGTCCAATTAGGGTTTTTAACCAATCTTGTGCATCCAATAGGTGTTTTTCTGTCATTGGAGGAACAATTAGGGCATTTTCTTCCGCCCTTGGCTAATTCTTGCCCAATTAGGGTTTTTAACCATTCTTGTGCATCCAATAGGTGTTTTTCTGTCATTGGAGGAACAATTAGGTCATTTTCGTCCGCCTTAGGCTAATTCTTGCCCAATTAGGGTTTTTATCCAATCTTGTGCATCCAATAGATTTTTTTGTGTCATTGGATGAAGATTTAGGTCATTTTCGTCCGCCCTAGGCTAATTCTTGTGCAATTACGGTTTTTAACCAATCTTGTGCATCCAATAGGTGTTTTTGTGTCGTTGTATGAACAATTAGGTCATTTTCATCCTCCCTTAGGCTTATTCTTGTCCAATTAGGGTTTCTAACCAATCTTGTGCATCGAATAGGTGAGTTTGTGTCATTGGACGAACAATTAGGTCATTTTCGTCTGCCCAACGCTAATACTTGTCCAATTAGGGTTTTTAACCAATCATCTGCATCCAATAGGGGTTTTTGTGTCATTGGATGAACATTTAGGTCATTTTTGTCCTCCCTAGGCTTATTCCTGTCCAATTAGGGTTTCTAACCAATCTTGTGCATCCAATAGGTGAGTTTGTGTCATTAGATGAACAATTACGTCATTTTCGTCCCCCTAGGCTAATTCTTGTCGAATTAGTGTTTTTAGCCAATCTTGTGCATCCATAGGTGTTTTTGTGTCATTTGATGAATATTTAGGTCATTTTCGTCCACCCTACAATTAATCTTGTCGAATTAGGGTTTTTAGCCAATCTTGTGCATCCAATAGGTGTTTTTGTGTCGTTGGATGAACAATTAGGTCATTTTGGCCCTCCCTAGGCTTATTCTTGTCCAAATAGGGTGTCTTACCAATCTTGTGCACCCAATAGGTGTGTTTGTGTCATTGGATGAACATTTAGGTCATTTTCGTCCTCCTTAGGCTTATTCTTCTCTAATTTGGGGTTTTAAACAATCTTGTGCATGCAATAGGTGAGTTTATGTCATTGGATGATTAATTAGGTCATTTTCGTCCTCCCTAGGCTAATTCTTGTCCAATTAGGGTTTTTAACCAATCTTGTGCATCCCATAGGTGTTATTGTGTCATTGGATGAACATTTAGGTCATTTCGTCCTCCCTATACTTATTCATGTCCAATTAGGGTTTCTAACCAATCTTGTGCATCCAATAGGTGAGTTTGTGTCATTGGATGAACGATTAGGTCATTTTCGTCCGCCCAAGGCTAATTCTTGTCGAATTAGGGTTTCTAACCAATCTTCTGCATCCAATAGGTGAGTTTGTTTCATTAGATTAACAATTAGGTCATTTTCTTCCCCCCTAGGCTAATTCTTGTACAATTAGGGTTTTTAGTCAATCTTGTGCATCCATAGGTGTTTTTGTGTCATTGGATGAAAATTTAGGTCGTTTTCGTCCTGCCTACAATTAATCTTGTCCAATTAGGGTTTTTAACTAATCTTGTGCATCCAATAAGTGTTCGTATGTCATTGGACGAACAAAAAGGTCATTTTCGTCCGCCCTTGGCTAATTCTTGTCCAATTAGGGTTTCTAACCAATCTTGTGCATCATATAGGTGTGTTTCTGTCATTGGATAACCATTTAGGTCATTTTCGTCCTCCTTAGTCTTATTCTTCTCCAATTAGGGTTTCTAAACAATCTTATGCATCCAATAGGTGTTTTTGTGTCATTGGATGAACAATAAGGTCATTTTCGTCCTCCCTAGGCTTATTCTTGTCCAATTACGGTTTTTAACCAATCTTGTGCGTCCAATAGGTGTGTTTATGTCATTGGATGAACAATTAGGTCATGTTCATCCGCCCTAGGCTAATTCTTGTCCAATTAGGGTTTTTAACCAATCTTGTGAATCCAATAGGTGTTTTTGTGTCATTGGATGAACAATTAGGTCATTTTCATCCTCCCCTAGGCTTATTCTTTTCCAATTAGGGTTTCTAACCAATCTTGTGCATCCAATAGGTGAGTTGGTGTCATTGGATGAAAAATTAGGTCATTTACGTCAGCCCAAGGCTAATTCTTCTCCAATTAGGGTTTTTAACTAATCATGTGCATCCAATTGGTGTTTTTGTGTCATTGGATGAACATTTAGGTCATTTTCGTCCTCCCTAGGCTTATTCTTGTCCAATTAGGGTTTCTAACCAATCTTGTGCATCCAATTGGTGAGTTTGTTTCATTAGATGAACAATTAGGTCATTTTCGTCCCCCTAGGCTAATTCTTCTCCAATTAGTGTTTTTAGCCAATCTTGTGCGTCCATAGGTGTTTTTGTGTCATTGGATGAATATTTAGGTAATTTTCGTCCACCCTACAATTAATCTTGTCCAATTAGGGTTTTTAACAAATCTTGTGCATCCAATAGGTGTTTTTGTGTCATTGGATGAACAATTAGGTCATTTTGGCCCTCCCTAGGCTTATTCTTGTCCAATTAGGGTTTCTTACCAATCTTGTGCACCCAATAGGTGTGTTTGTGTTATTGGATGAACATTTAGCTCATTTTCGTTCTCCTTAGGCTTATTCTTCTCCAATTAGGGTTTTTAAACAATCTTGTGCATGCAATAGGTGTATTTGTGTCATTGGATTATTAATTAGGTCATTTTCGTCCGCCCTAGGCTAATTCTTGTCCAATTAGGGTTTTTAACCTATCGTGTGCATCCAATAGGTGTTTTTGTGTCATTGGATGAACATTTAGGTCATTTCGTCGTCCCTATACTTATTCATGTCCAATTAGGGTTTCTAACCAATCTTGTGCATCCAATAGGTGTGTTTGTGTCATTGGATGAACGATTAGGTCATTTTCGTCCCCCTAGGCTAATTCTTCTCCAATCATTGTTTTTAGCCAATCTTGTGCATCCATAGGTGTTTTTGTGTCATTGGATGAATATTTAGGTGATTTTTGTCCTCCCTACAATTAATCTTGTCCAATTAATGTTTTTAACAAATCTTGTGCATCCAATAGGTGTTTTTGTGTCATTGGATGAACAATTAGGTTATTTTGGCCCTCCCTAGGCTTATTCTTGTCCAATTAGGGTTTCTTACCAATCTTGTGCACCCAATAGGTGTGTTTGTGTTGTTTGATGAACATTTAGCTCATTTTCGTTCTCCTTAGGGTTATTCTTCTCCAATTAGGGTTTTTAAAAAATCTTGTGCATGCAATAGGTGTGTTTGTGTCATTGGATGATTAATTAGGTCATTTTCGTCCGCCCTAGGCTTATTCTTGTCCAATTACGGTTTTTAACCAATCTTGTGCGTCCAATAGGTGTGTTTATGTCATTGGATGAACAATTAGGTCATGTTCATCCGCCCTAGGCTAATTCGTGTCCAATTAATGTTTTTAACAAATCTTGTGCATCCAATAGGTGTTTTTGTGTCATTGGATGAACAATTAGGTTATTTTGGCCCTCCCTAGGCTTATTCTTGTCCAATTAGGGTTTCTTACCAATCTTGTGCACCCAATAGGTGTGTTTGTGTTGTTTGATGAACATTTAGCTCATTTTCGTTCTCCTTAGGGTTATTCTTCTCCAATTAGGGTTTTTAAAAAATCTTGTGCATGCAATAGGTGTGTTTGTGTCATTGGATGATTAATTAGGTCATTTTCGTCCGCCCTAGGCTTATTCTTGTCCAATTACGGTTTTTAACCAATCTTGTGCGTCCAATAGGTGTGTTTATGTCATTGGATGAACAATTAGGTCATGTTCATCCGCCCTAGGCTAATTCGTGTCCAATTAATGTTTTTAACAAATCTTGTGCATCCAATAGGTGTTTTTGTGTCATTGGATGAACAATTAGGTTATTTTGGCCCTCCCTAGGCTTATTCTTGTCCAATTAGGGTTTCTTACCAATCTTGTGCACCCAATAGGTGTGTTTGTGTTGTTTGATGAACATTTAGCTCATTTTCGTTCTCCTTAGGGTTATTCTTCTCCAATTAGGGTTTTTAAAAAATCTTGTGCATGCAATAGGTGTGTTTGTGTCATTGGATGATTAATTAGGTCATTTTCGTCCGCCCTAGGCTAATTCTTGCCCAATTAGGGTTTTTATCCATTCTTGTGCATCCAATAGATGTTTTTATGTCATTGGATGAAGACTTAGGTGATTTTCGTCCGCCTTAGGCTAATTCTTGTCCAATTAGGGTTTTTAACCAATCATGTTCATCCAATAGGTGTTTTTGTGTCGTTGAATGAACAATTAGGCCAATTTCATCCTCCCCTAGGCTTAATCTTGTCCAATAAGGGTTTCTAATCAATCTTGTGCATCCAATAGGTGAGTTTGTGTCATTGGATGAACAATTAGGTCATTTTCGTCTGCCCAACGCTAATACTTGTCTAATTAGGGTTTTTAACAAATCATCTGCATCCAATAGGTGTTTTTGTGTCATTGGATGAACATTTAGGTCATTTTCGTCCTCCCTAGGCTTATTCCTGTCCAATTAGGGTTTCTAACCAATATTGTGCATCCAATAGGTGAGTTTGTGTCATTAGATGAACAATTAGGTCATTTTCGTCACCCTTAGGCTAATTCTTCTCCAATTAGTGTTTTTAGCCAATCTTGTGCATCCATAGGTGTTTTTGTGTCATTGGATGAATATTTAGGTGATTTTTGTCCTCCCTACAATTAATCTTGTCCAATTAATGTTTTTAACAAATCTTGTGCATCCAATAGGTGTTTTTGTGTCATTGGATGAACAATTAGGTTATTTTGGCCCTCCCTAGGCTTATTCTTGTCCAATTAGGGTTTCTTACCAATCTTGTGCACCCAATAGGTGTGTTTGTGTTATTGGATGAACATTTAGCTCATTTTCGTTCTCCTTAGGCTTATTCTTCTCCAATTAGGGTTTTTAAACAATCTTGTGCATGCAATAGGTGTGTTTGTGTCATTGGATGATTAATTAGGTCATTTTCGTCCGCCCTAGGCTAATTCTTGTCCAATTAGGGTTTTTAACCAATCGTGTGCATCCAATAGGTGTTTTTGTGTCATTGGATGAACATTTAGGTCATTTCGTCGTCCCTATACTTATTCATGTCCAATTAGGGTTTCTAACCAATCTTGTGCATCCAATAGGTGAGTTTGTGTCATTGGATGAACGATTAGGTCATTTTCGTCCCCCTAGGCTAATTCTTCTCCAATAGGTGTTTTTGTGTCATTGGATGAATATTTAGGTCATTTTCGTCCTCCCTACAATTAATCTTGTCCAATTAGGATTTTTAACCAATCCTGTGCATCCATAGGTGTTTTTGTGTCATTGGATGAATATTTAGGTCATTTTCGTCCTCCCTACAATTAATCTTGTCCAATTAGGATTTTTAACCAATCGTGTGCATCCAATATGTGTTTTTGTGTCATTGGATGAACATTTAGGTCATTTCGTCCTCCTTATACTTATTCGTGTCCAATTAGGGCTTCTAACCAATCTTGTGCATCCAATAGGTGAGTTTGTGTCATTGGATGAACGATTAGGTCATTTTCGTCCGCCCAAGGCTAATTCTTGTCGAATTAGGGTTTCTAACCAATCTTGTGCATCCTATAGGTGTGTTTCTGTCATTGGATAACCATTTAGGTCATTTTCGTCCTCCTTAGTCTTATTCTTCTCCAATTAGGGTTTCTAAACAATCTTATGCATCCAATAGGTGTATTTGTGTCATTGGATGAACAATAAGGTCATTTTCGTCCTCCCTAGGCTTATTCTTGTCCAATTATGGTTTTTAACCAATCTTGTGCGTCCAATAGGTGTGTTTGTGTCATTGGATGAACAATTAGGTCATTTTCGTCCGCCCTAGGCTAATTCTTGCCCAATTAGGGTTTTTATCCAATCTTGTGCATCCAATAGATGTTTTTGTGTCATTGGATGAAGATTTAGGTGATTTTCGTTCGCCCTAGGCTAATTCTTGTCCAATTAGGGTTTTTAACCAATCATGTTCATCCAATAGGTGTTTTTGTGTCGTTGAATGAACAATTAGGCCATTTTCATCCTCCCCTAGGCTTAATCTTGTCCAATAAGGGTTTCTAATCAATCTTGTGCATCCAATAGGTGAGTTTGTGTCATTGGACGAACAATTAGGTCATTTTCGTCTGCCCAACGCTAATACTTGTCTAATTAGGGTTTTTAACAAATCATCTGCATCCAATAGGTGTTTTTGTGTCATTGGATGAACATTTAGGTCATTTTCGTCCTCCCTAGGCTTATTCCTGTCCAATTAGGGTTTCTAACCAATCTTGTGCATCCAATAGGTGAGTTTGTGTCATTAGATGAACAATTAGGTCATTTTCGTCCGCCTTAGGCTAATTCTTCTCCAATTAGGGTTTCTAAACAATCTTATGCATCCAATAGGTGTATTTGTGTCATTGGATGAACAATAAGGTCATTTTCGTCCTCCCTAGGCTTATTCTTGTCCAATTATGGTTTTTAACCAATCTTGTGCGTCCAATAGGTGTGTTTGTGTCATTGGATGAACAATTAGGTCATTTTCGTCCGCCCTAGGCTAATTCTTGCCCAATTAGGGTTTTTATCCAATCTTGAGCATCCAATAGATGTTTTTGTGTCATTGGATGAAGATTTAGGTCATTTTCGTCCGCCCTAGGCTAATTCTTGTCCAAATAGGGGTTTTTAACCAATCTTGTGCATCCAATAGGTGTTTTTGTGTCGTTGAATGAACAATTAGGTCATTTTCATCCTCCCTTAGGCTTATTCTTGTCCAATTAGGGTTTCTAACCAATCTTGTGCATCCAATAGGTGAGTTTGTGTCATTGGACGAACAATTAGGTCATTTTCGTCTGCCCAACGCTAATACTTGTCCAATTAGGGTTTTTAACCAATCATCTGCATCCAATAGGGGTTTTTGTGTCATTGGATGAACATTTAGGTCATTTTCGTCCTCCCTAGGCTTATTCCTGTCCAATTAGGGTTTCTAACCAATCTTGTGCATCCAATAGGTGAGTTTGTGTCATTAGATGAACAATTACGTCATTTTCGTCCCCCTAGGCTAATTCTTGTCGAATTAGTGTTTTTAGCCAATCTTGTGCATCCATAGGTGTTCTTGTGTCATTGGATGAATATTTAGGTCATTTTCGTCCTCCCTACAATTAATCTTGTCCAATTACGGTTTTTAACCAATCTTGTGCATCCAATAGGTGTTTTTGTGTCATTGGAGGAACAATTAGGTCATTTTCTTCCGCCCTTGGCTAATTCTTGTCCAATTAGGGTTTTTAACCAATCTTGTGCATCCAATAGGTGTTTTTGTTTAATTGGAGGAACAATTAGGTCATTTTCGTCCACCCAAGGCTAATTCTTGTCCAATTAGGGTTTTTAACCATTCTTGTGCATCCAACAGGTGTTTTTGTGTCATTGGATGAATATTTAGGTCATTTTCGTCCTCCGTGGGCTTATTCCGGTCCAATAAGGGTTTCTAACCAATCTTGTGCATCCAATAGGTGAGTTTGTTTAATTCGATGAACAATTAGGTCATTTTCGTCCCCCTTGGGCTAATTCTTGTCCAAATAAGGTTTTTAGCCAATCTGGTGCATCCATTGGTGTTTTTGGGTCATTGGATGAATATTTAGGTCATTTTCGTCCTCCCTACAATTAATCTTGTCCAATTAGGGTTTTTAACCAATCTTGTGCATCCAATAGGTGTTTTTGTGTCATTGGATGAACATTTAGGTCATTTTGGCATCCCTAGGCTTATTCTTATCCAATTAGGTTTCTTACCAATCTTGTGCACCCAATAGGTGTGTTTGTGTCATTGGATGAACGTTTAGGTCATTTTTGTCATCATTAGGCTTTTTCTTCTCCAATTATGTTTTTAGACAAACTTCTACATCCAATAGGTGTGTTTGGGTCATTGGATGATCATTTAGGTCATTTTCTTCCTCCTTAGGCTTATTCTTCTCCAATTAGGGTTTTTAAACAATCTTGTGCATCCAATAGGTATGTTTGTGTCATTGGATGAACAATTAGGTCATTTTCGTCCGCCTTAGGCTAATTCTTGCCCAATTAGGGTTTTTATCCAATCTTGTGCATCCAATAGATGTTTTTGTGTCATTGGATGAAGATTAAGGTCATTTTCGTCCGCCCTAGGCTAATTCTTGTCCAATTAGGGTTTTTAACCAATCATGTTCATCCAATAGCTGTTTTTGTGTCGTGGAATGAACAATTAGGTCATTTTCATCCTCCCCTAGGCTAATTCTTGTCCAATTAGGGTTTTTAACCAATCATGTTCATCCAATAGCTGTTTTTGTGTCGTGGAATGAACAATTAGGTCATTTTCGTCCCCCTAGGCTAATTCTTGTCGAATTAGTGTTTTTAGCCAATCTTGTGCATCCATAGGTGTTTTTAAGTCATTGGATGAATATTTAGGTCATTTTCGTCCACCCTACAATTAATCTTGTCCAATTAGGGTTTTTAACCAATCTTGTGCATCCAATAGGTGTTTTTGTGTCGTTGGATGAACAATTAGGTCATTTTGGCCCTCCCTAGGCTTATTCTTGTCCAATTAGGGTTTCTTACCAATCTTGTGCACCCATTAGGTGTGTTTGTGTTGTTTGATGAACATTTAGCTCATTTTCGTTCTCCTTAGGCTTATTCTTCTCCAATTAGGGTTTTTAAACAATCTTGTGCATGCAATAGGTGTGTTTGTGTCATTGGATGATTAATTAGGTCATTTTCGTCCGCCCTAGGCTAATTCTTGTCCAATTAGGGTTTTTAACCAATCGTGTGCATCCAATAGGTGTTTTTGTGTCATTGGATGAACATTTAGGTCATTTCGTCCTCCCTATACTTATTTGTTTCCAATTAGGGTTTCTAACCAATCTTGTGCATCCAATAGGTGAGTTTGTGTCATTGGATGAACGATTAGGTCATTTTCGTCCGCCCAAGGCTAATTCTTGTCGAATTAGGGTTTCTAACCAATCTTGTGCATCCTATAGGTGTGTTTCTGTCATTGGATAACCATTTAGGTCATTTTCGTCCTCCTTAGTCTTATTCTTCTCCAATTAGGGTTTCTAAACAATCTTATGCATCCAATAGGTGTATTTGTGTCATTGGATGAACAATAAGGTCATTTTCGTCCTCCCTAGGCTTATTCTTGTCCAATTATGGTTTTTAACCAATCTTGTGCGTCCAATAGGTGTGTTTGTGTCATTGGATGAACAATTAGGTCATTTTCGTCCCCCCTAGGCTAATTCTTGCCCAATTAGGGTTTTTATCCAATCTTGTGCATCCAATAGATGTTTTTGTGTCATTGGATGAAGATTTAGGTCATTTTCGTCCGCCCTAGGCTAATTCTTTTCCAATTAGGGTTTTTAACCAATCATGTTCATCCAATAGGTGTTTTTGTGTCGTTGATTGAACAATTAGGTCATTTTCATCCTCCCCTAGGCTTAATCTTGTCCAATAAGGGTTTCTAATCAATCTTGTGCATCCAATAGGTGAGTTTGTGTCATTGGACGACCAATTAGGTCATTTTCGTCTGCCCAACGCTAATACTTGTCCAATTAGGGTTCTTAACCAATCTTGTGCGTCCAATAGGTGTGTTTATGTCTTTGGATGAACAATTAGGTCATTTTCGTCCGCCCTAGGCTAATTCTTGCCCAATTAGGGTTTTTAGCCAATCTTGAGCATCCAATAGATGTTTTTGTGTCATTGGATGAAGATTTATGTCATTTTCGTCTGCCCTAGGCTAATTCTTGTCCAAATAGGGGTTTTAACCAATCTTGTGCATCCAATAGGTGTTTTTGTGTCGTTGAATGAACAATTAGGTCATTTTCATCCTCCCTTAGGCTTATTCTTGTCCAATTAGGGTTTCTAACCAATCTTGTGCATCCAATAGGTGAGTTTGTGTCACTGGACGAACAATTAGGGTTTTTAACCAATCATCTGCATCCAATAGGTGTTTTTGTGTCATTGGCTGAACATTTAGGTCTTTTTCGTCCTCCCTAGGCTTATTCCTGTCCAATTAGGGTTTCTAACCAATCTTGTGCATCCAATAGGTGAGTTTGTTTCATTAGATGAATAATTAGGTCATTTTCGTCCCCCTAGGCTAATTCTTGCCGAATTAGTGTTTTTAGCCAATATTGTGCATCCATAGGTGTTTTTGTGTCATTGGATGAATATTTAGGTCATTTTCATCGACCCTACAATTAATCTTGTCCAATTAGGGTTTTTAACCAATCTTGTGCATCCAATAGGTGTTTTTGTGTCGTTGGATGAACAATTAGGTCATTTTGGCCCTCCCTAGGCTTATTCTTGTCCATTTATGGTTTCTTACTAATCTTGTGCACCCAATAGTTGTGTTTGTGTCATTGGATGATCATTTAGGTCATTTTCGTCCTCCTTAGGCTTATTCTTCTCTAATTAGGGGTTTTAAACAATCTTGTGCATGCAATAGGTGTGTTTGTGTCATTGGATGATTAATTAGGTCATTTTCGTCCGCCCTAGGCTAATTCTTGTCGAATTAGGGTTTTTAACCAATCTTGTGCATCCAATAGGTGTTTTTGTGTCATTGGATGAACATTTAGGTCATTTCGTCCTCCCTATACTTATTCGTGTCCAATTAGGGTTTCTAACCCATCTTGTGCATCCAATAGGTGAGTTTGTGTCATTGGATGAACGATTTGGTCATTTTCGTCCGCCCAAGGCTAATTCTTGTCGAATTAGGGTTTCTATCCAATCTTCTGCATCCAATAGGTGAGTTTGTTTCATTAGATGAACAATTAGGTCATTTTCTTCCCCCCTAGGCTAATTCTTGTCCAATTAGGGTTTTTAGTCAATCTTGTGCATCCATAAGTGTTTTTGTGTCATTGGATGAAAATTTTGGTCGTTTTCGTCCAGCCTACAATTAATCTTGTCCAATTAGGGTTTTTAACTAATGTTGTGCATCCAATAGGTGTTCTTATGTCATTGGACGAACAAATAGGTCATTTTCCTCCGCCCTTGGCTAATTCTTGTCCAATTAGGGTTTCTAACCAATCTTGTGCATCCTATAGGTGTGTTTCTGTCATTGGATAACCATTTGGGTCATTTTCGTTCTCCTTAGTCTTATTCTTCTCCAATTAGGGTTTCTAAACAATCTTATCCATCCAATAGGTGTATTTGTGTCATTGGATGAACAATAAGGTCACTTTCGTCCTCCCTAGGCTTATTCTTGTCCAATTAGGGTTTTTAACCAATCTTGTGCGTCCAATAGATGTGTTTATGCCATTGGATGAACAATTAGGTCATGTTCGTCCGCCCTAGGCTAATTCTTGCCCAATTAGGGTTGTTATCAAATCTTGAGCATCCAAGAGATGTTTTTGTGTCATTGGATGAAGATTTAGGTCATTTTCGTCCGCCCTAGGCTAATTCTTGTCCAATTAGGGTTTTTAACCAATCTTGTGCATCCAATAGGTGTTTTTGTGTCGTTGAATGAACAATTAGGTCATTTTCATCCTCCCTTAGGCTTATTCTTGTCCAATTAGGGTTTCTAACCAATCTTGTGCATCCAATAAGTGAGTTTGTTTCATTAGATGAACAATTAGGTCATTTTCGTCCCCCTAGGCTAATTCTTCTCTAATTAGTGTTTTTAGCCAATCTTGTGCATCCATAGGTGTTTTTGTGTCATTGGATGAATATTTAGGTGATTTTCGTCCACCCTACAATTAATCTTGTCCAATTAGGGTTTTTAACAAATCTTGTGCATCCAATAGGTGTTTTTGTGTCATTGGATGAACAATTAGGTCATTTTGGCCCTCCCTAGGCTTATTCTTGTCCAATTAGGGTTTCTTACCAATCTTGTGCACCCAATAGGTGTGTTTATGTTATTGGATGAACATTTAGCTCATTTTCGTTCTCCTTAGGCTTATTCTTCTCCAATAAGGGTTTTTAAACAATCTTGTGCATGCAATAGGTGTGTTTGTGTCATTGGATGATTAATTAGGTCATTTTCGTCCGCCCTAGGCTAATTCTTGTCCAATTAGGGTTTCTAACCAATCTTGTGCATCCAATAGGTGAGTTTGTTTCATTAGATGAACAATTAGGTCATTTTCGTCCTCCCTAAGCTTATTCTTGGCCAATAGGGTTTTTAACCAATCTTGTGGATCAAATAATTTTGTTTGTGTCAACGGATGAACAATTAGGTCATTTTGGCCCTCCCTAGGTTTATTCTTGTCCAATAAGGGTTTCTAACCAATCTTGTGCATCCAATAGGTGTGTTTGTGTCATTGAATGAACATTTATGTCATTTTCTTCCTCCTTAGGCTTATTCTTCTCCAATTAGGGTTTCTAAACAATCTTGTGCATTCAAAAGGTGTGTTTGTATCATTGGATGAACAATTAGGTCATTTTCGTCTAGGCTAATTCTTGTCCAATTAGGGTTTTTAAACAATCTTGTGCATCCAATAGGTATGTTTGTGTCATATGATGAACAATTAGGTCATTTTCGTCCTCCCTAGGCTTATTCTTGTCCAATTAGTGATTTTAACCAATCTTGTGCGTCCAATACGTGTGATTGTGTCATTGGATGAACAATTAGGTCATTTTCGTCCGCCCTAGGCTTATTCTTGTCCAATTAGGGTTTCTAACCAATCTTGTGCATCCAATAGGTGAGTTTGTTTCATTAGATGAACAATTAGTTCATTTTCGTCCTCCCTAGGCTTATTCTTGGCCAATAGGGTTTTTAACCAATCTTGTGAATCAAATAATTTTGTTTGTTTCAACAGATGAACAATTAGGTCATTTTGGCCCTCCCTTGGTTTATTCTAGTCCAATAAGGGTTTCTAACCAATCTTGTGCATCCAATAGGTGTGTTTGTGTCATTGGATGAACATTTATGTCATTTTCTTCCTCCGTAGGCTTATTCTTCTCCAATTAGGGTTTCTAAACAATCTTGTGCATTCAATAGGTGTGTTTGTATCATTGGATGAACAATTAGGTCATTTTTCGTCTAGGCTAATTCTTGTCCAATTAGGGTTTTTAAACAATCTTGTGCATCCAATAGGTATGTTTGTGTCATATGATGAACAATTAGTTCATTTTCGTCCTCCCTAGTCTTATTCATGTCCAATCAGTGATTTTAACCAATCTTGTGAGTCCAATAGGTGTGTTTGTGTCATTGGATGAACAATTAGGTCATTTTCGTCTGCCCTAGGGTAATTCTTGCCCAATTAGGGTTTTTAACCAATCATGTGCATCCAATTGGTGTTTTTGTGTCATTGGATGAACATTTAGGTCATTCTCGTCCTCCCTAGGCTTATTCTTGTCCAATTAGGGTTTTTAACCAATCTTATGCATCCAATAGGTGTTTTTGTGTCAATGGATGAACATTTAGGTCATTTTCCTCCTCCTTAGGCTTATTCTTGTCCAATTAGGATTTCTAACCAATCTTGTGCATCCAATAGGTGTGTTTGTGTCATTAGATGAACAATTAGGTCTTTTTTGTATTCCCTAGGCTTATTCTTGTGCAATTAGGGTTTTTAACCAATCTTGTGCATCGAATAATTTCGTTTCTGTCAATGGATGAACAATTTGGTCATTTTCGTCCTCACTAGGCTTATTGTTGTCCAATTACGGTTTCTAACCAATCTTGTGCATCTAATAGGTGTGTTTGTGTCATTGGATGAACAATTTGGTCATTTTCGTCCTCACTAGGCTTATTGGTGTCCAATTACGGTTTCTAACCAATCTTGTGCATCCAATAGATGTTTTTGTGTCATTGGATGAACAATTAGGTCATTTTCGTCCTCACTAGGCTTATCCTTGGCCAATAGGGTTTTTAACCAATCTTGTGAATCAAATAATTTTGTTTGTGTCAACGGATGAACAATTAGGTCATTTTGGCCCTCCCTAGGTTTATTCTTGTCCAATAAGGGTTTCTAACCAATCTTGTGCATCCAATAGGTGTGTTTGTGTCATTGGATGAACATTTATGTCATTTTCTTCCTCCTTAGGCTTATTCTTCTCCAATTAGGGTTGCTAAACAATCTTGTGTATTCAATTGGTGTGTTTGTATCATTGGATGAACAATTAGGTCATTTTCGTCTAGGCTAATTCTTGTCCAATTTAGGTTTTTAAACAATCTTGTGCATACAATAGGTATGTTTGTGTCATATGATGAACAATTAGGTCATTTTCGTCCTCCCTAGGCTTATTGTTGTCCAATTAGTGATTTTAACCAATCTTGTGCGTCCAATAGGTGTGTTTGTGTCATAAGATGAACAATTAGGTTATTTTCGTACGCCCTAGGGTAATTCTTGCCCAATTAGGGTTTTTAACCAATCATGTGCATCCAATTGGTGTTTTTGTGTCATTGGATGAACATTTAGGTCATTTTCGTCCTCCCTAGGCTTATTCTTGTCCAATTAGGGTTTCTAACCAATCTTGTGCATCCAATAGGTGTGTTTGTGTCATTGGATGAATAATTAGGTCATTTTAGTCCGCCCTAGGGTAATTCTTGCCCAATTAGGGTTTTTAACCAATCATGTGCATCCAATTGGTGTTTTTGTGTCATTGGATGAACATTTAGGTCATTTTCGTCCTCACTAGGCTTATTGTTGTCCAATTACGGTTTCTAACCAATCTTGTGCATCCAATAGGTGTGTTTGTGTCATTGGATGAACAATTAGGTCATTTTCGTCCTCCCTAGGCTTATTGCATTCCAATTAGGGTTTCTGACCAATCTTGTGCATCCAATAGGTGTTTTTGTGTCGTTGGACGAACAATTATGTCATTTTCGTCCTCCCTAGGCTTATTCTTGGCCAATAGGGTTTTTAACCAATCTTGTGAATCAAATAATTTTGTTTGTGTCAACGGATGAACAATTAGGTCATTTTGGCCCTCCCTAGGTATATTCTTGTCCAATAAGGGTTTCTAACCAATCTTGTGCATCCAATAGCTGTGTTTGTGTCATTGGATGAACATTTATGTCATTTTCTTCCTCCTTAGGCTTATTCTTCTCCAATTAGGGTTTCTAAACAATCTTGTGCATTCAATAGGTGTGTTTGTATCATTGGATGAACAATTAGGTCAATTTCGTCTAGGCCAATTCTTGTCCAATTAGGGTTTTTAAACAATCTTGTGCATCCAATAGGTATGTTTGTGTCATATGATGAACAATTAGGTCATTTTCTTCCTCCCTAGGCTTATTCTTGTCCTATAAGTGATTTTAACCAATCTTGTGCATCCAATAGGTGAGTTGGTGTCATTGGATGAACAATTAGGTCATTTTCGTCCGCCCAAGGCTAATTCTTCTCCAATTAGGGTTTTTAACCAATCATTTGCATCCAATTGGTGTTTTTGTGTCATTGGATGAACATTTAGGTCATTTTCGTCCTCCCTAGGCTTATTCTTGTCCAATTAGGGTTTCTAAACAATCTTGTGCATCCAATAGGTGAGTTTGTTTCATTAGATGAACAATTAGGTCATTTTCGTCCCCCTAGGCTAATTCTTCTCCAATTAGTGTTTTTAGCCAATCTTGTGCATCCATAGGTGTTTTTGTGTCATTGGATGAATATTTAGGTGATTTTCGTCCACCCTACAATTAATCTTGTCCAATTAGGGTTTTTAACAAATCTTGTGCATCCAATAGGTGTTTTTGTGTCATTGGATGAACAATTAGGTCATTTTGGCCCTCCCTATGCTTATTCTTGTCCAATTAGGGTTTCTTACCAATCTTGTGCACCCAATAGGTGTGTTTGTGTTATTAGATGAACATTCAGCTCATTTTCGTTCTCCTTAGGCTTATTCTTCTCTAATTAGGGTTTCTAAACAATCTTGTGCATTCAATAGGTGTGTTTCTATCATTGGATGAACAATTAGGTCATTTTCGTCTAGGCTAATTCTTGTCCAATTAGGGTTTTTAAACAATCTTGTGCATCCAATAGGTATTTTGGGTCATAATGATGAACAATTAGGTCATTTTCGTCCTCCCTAGGCTTATTCTTGTCCAATTAGTGATTTTAACCAATCTTGTGCGTCCAATAGGTGTGTTTGTGTCATTGGATGAACAATTAGGTCATTTTCGTCCGCCCTAGGCTTATTCTTGTACAATTAGGGTTTCTAACCAATCTTGTGCATCCAATAGGTGAGTTTGTTTCATTAGATGAACAATTAGGTCATTTTCGTCCTCCCTAAGCTTATTCTTGGCCAATAGGGTTTTTAACCAATCTTGTGAATCAAATAATTTTGTTTGTGTCATTGGACGAACAATTAGGTCATTTTCGTCTGCCCAACGCTAATACTTGTCCAATTAGGGTGTTTAACCAATCATCTGCATCCAATAGGTGTTTTTGTGTCATTGGATGAACATTTAGGTCATTTTCGTCCTCCCTAGGCTTATTCCTGTCCAATTAGGGTTTCTAACCAATCTAGTGCATCCAATAGGTGAGTTTGTTTCATTAGATGAACAATTAGGTCATTTTCGTCCCCCTAGGCTAATTCTTGTCGAATTAGTGTTTTTAGCCAATCTTGTGCATCCATAGGTTTTTTTGTGTCATTGGATGAATATTTAGGTTATTTTCGTCCTCCCTACAATTAATCTAGTCCAATTAGGGTTTTTAACCAATGTTGTGCATCCAATAGGTGTTTTTGTGTCATTGGACGAACAAATAGGTCATTTTTGTCCGCCCTTGGCTAATTCTTGTCCAATTAGGGTTTCTAAACAATCTTGTGCATTCAATAGGTTTGTTTGTGTCATTGGATGAACAATTAGGTCATTTTCGTCTGCCCTAGGCTAATTCTTTTCCAATTAGGGTTTTTAAACAATCTTGTGCATTCAATAGGTTTGTTTGTGTCATTGGATGAACAATTAGGTCATTTTCGTCTGCCCTAGGCTAATTCTTTTCCAATTAAGGTTTTTAAACAATCTTATGCATCCAATAGGTGTGTTTGTGTCATTGGATGAACAATAAGGTCATTTTCGTCCTCCCTAGGCTTATTCTTGTCCAATCAGGGTTTTTAACCAATCTTGTGCGTCCAATAGCTGTATTTATGTCATTGGATGAACAATTAGGTCATTTTCGTCCGCCCTAGGCTAATTCTTGTCCAATTAGGGTTTTTTACCAATCTTGTGCATCCAATAGGTGTTTTTGTGTCATTGGATGAACATTTAGGTCATTTTCGTCCTCCCTAGGCTTATTCCTGTCCAATTAGGGTTTCTATCCAATAGGTGAGTTTGTTTCATTAGATGAACAATTAGGTCATTTTCGTCCCCCTAGGCTAATTCTTGTCCAATTAGTGTTTTTAGCCAATCTAGGGCATCCATAGGTGTTTTTGTGTCATTGGATGAATATTTAGGTCATTTTCGTCCACCCTACAATTAATCTTGTTCAATTAGGGTTTTTAACCAATCTTCTGCATCCAATAGGTGTTTTTGTGTCAATGGATGAACAATTAGGTCATTTTGGCCCTCCCTAGGCTTCTTCTTGTCCAATTAGGGTTTCTTACCAATCTTGTGCACCCAATAGGTGTGTTTGTGTCATTGGATGAATATTTAGCTCATTTTCGTCCTCCTTAGGCTTATTCTTCTCCAATAAGGGTTTTTAAACAATCTTGTGCATGCAATAGGTGTGTTTGTGTCATTGGATGATTAATTAGGTCATTTTCGTCCGCCCTAGGCTAATTCTTGTCAAATTAGGGTTTTTAACCAATCTAGTGCATCCAATAGGTGTTTTTGTGTCATTGGATGAACATTTAGGTCATTTCGTCCTCCCTATACTTATTCGTGTCCAATTAGGGTTTCTAACCAATCTTGTGCATCCAATAGCTGAATTTGTGTCATTGGATGAACGATTAGGTTATTTTCGTCTGCCCAAGGGTAATTCTTGTCCAATTAGGGTTTTTAACCAATCTTATGCATCCAATAGGTGTGTTTGTGTCATTGGATGAACATTTAGGTCATTTTTATCCTCGCTAGGCTTATTCTTGTCCAATTAGGGTTTTTAACCAATCTGGTGCATCGAATATTTCGTTTGTGTCAATGGATGAACAATTTGGTCATTTTCGTCCTCACTAGGCTTATTGGTGTCCAATTACGGTTTCTAACCAATCTTGTGCATCCAATAGGTGTTTTTGTGTCATTGGATGAACAATTAGGTCATTTTCGTCCTCACTAGGCTTATCCTTGGCCAATAGGGTTTTTAACCAATCTTGTGAATCAAATAATTTTGTTTGTGTCAACGGATGAACAATTAGGTCATTTTGGCCCTCCCTAGGTTTATTCTTGCCCAATTAGGGTTTCTAACCAATCTTGTGCATCCAATAGGTGTGTTTGTGTCATTGGATGAACATTTAGGTCATTTTCTTCCTCCTTAGGCTTATTCTTCTGCAATTAGGGTTTCTAAACAATCTTGTGCATTCATTAGTTGTGTTTGTATCATTGGATGAACAATTAGGTCATTTTCGTCTAGGCTAATTCTTGTCCAATTAGTCTTTTTACACAATCTTGTGCATCCAATAGGTATGTTTGTGTCATTGGATGAACAATTAGGTCATTTTCGTCCTCCCAAGGGTTATTTTTGTCCAATTAGTGATTTTAACCAATCTTGTGCGTCCAATAGGTGTGTTTGTGTCATTGGATGAACAATAAGGTCATTTTCGTCCGCCCTAGGCTAATTCTTGCCCAATTACGGTTTTTAACCAATCTTGTGCATCCAACAGGTGTTTTTGTGTCGTTGAACGAATATTTAGGTCATTTTCGTCCTCCCTACAATTAATCTTATCCAATTAGGGTTTTTAACCAATCTTGTGCATCCAATAGGTGTTTTGTGTCATTGGCTAAACGATTAGGTCATTTTCGTCCGCCCTTGAATAATTCTTTTCCAATTAGGGTTTTTAACCAATCTTGTGCATCCAATAGGTGTTTTTGTGTCATTGGATGAACATTTAGGTCATTTTCCTCCTCCCTAAGCTTATTCTAGTATAATTAAGGTTTCTAACCAATCTTGTGAATCCAATAGGTGTGTTTGTGTCATTGGATGAACAATTAGGTCTTTTTTGTCCTCCCTAGGCTTAGTCTTGTCCAATTAGGGTTTTTAACCAATCTTGTGCATCGAATAATTTCGTTTGTGTCAATGATGAAAAATTTGGTCATTTACGTCCTCTCTAGGCTTATTCTTGTCCAATTACGGTTTCTAACCAATTTTGTGTATCTAATAGGTGTGTTTGTGTCATTGGATGAATAATTAGGTCATTTTCGTCCTCCCTAGGCTTATTCCTGTCCAATTAGGGTTTCTGACCAATCATGTGCATCCAATAGGTGTTTTTGTTGCATTGGTTGAACAATTAGGTCATTTTCGTCCTCCCTAGGCTTATTATTGTCCAATTAGGGTTTTTAACCAATCTTGTGAATCAAGTAATTTCGTTTGTGTCAATGGATGCACAATTAGGTCATTTTGGCCCTCTCTAGGTTTATTCTTATCCAATTAGGGTTTCTAACCAATCTTGTGCATCCTATAGGTGTGTTTGTGTCATTGGATGAACATTTAGGTCATTTTCGTCTCCCTTAGGCTTTTTCTTCTCCAATTATGGTTTCTAAACAATCTTGTGCATTCAATAGGTGTGTTTGTGTCATTGGATGAACAATTTGGTCATTTTCGTCCGACCTAGGCTAATTCTTGTCCAATTAGGGTTTTTAAACAATCTTGTGCATCCAATAGGTGTGTTTGTGTCATTGGATGAACAATAAGATCATTTTCGTCCTCCCTAGGCTTATTCTTGTCCAATTAGGGTTTGTAACCAATCTTAAGCATCCAATAGGTGTGTTTGTGTCATCGGATGAACAATAAGGTCATTTTCGTCCGCCCTAGGTTAATTGTGGCCCAATTAGGGTTTTTATCCAATCTTGTGCATCTAATAGATGTTTTTGTGTCATTGGATGAACAATTAGGTCATTTTGGCCCGCCCTAGGCTAATTCTTGTCCAATTAGGGTTTTTAACCAATTTTGTGCATCCAATAGGTGTTTTTGTGTCATTCGGTGAACATTTAGGTCATTTTCATCCTCCCTAGGTTTATTCTTGTCCAATTAGGGTTTTTAACCAATCTTGTGCATCCAATAGTTGTGTTTGTGTCATTGGATGAACAATTAGGTCATTTTTGACCTCCCTAGGCTTACTGTTGTCCAATTAGGGTTTCTAACCAATCTTGTGCATCAAACAGATGCTTTTGTGTCATTGGATGAACAATTATGTCATTTTAGTCCTCCCTAGGCTTATTCTTCTCCAATTAGGGTTTTTAACAAATCTTCTACATCGAATAATTTACTTTGTGTCAATGGATGAACAATTAGATCATTTTGGCCCCCCCTAGGCTTATTCATGTCCAGTTAGGGTTTATAACCAATCTTGTGCACCAAATAGGTGTGTTTGTGTCATTGGATGAACATTTAGTTCATTTTCATCCTCCTTAGGCTTATTCTTCTCCAATTAGGGTTTTTAAACAGTCTTGTGAGTCCAATAAGTGTGTTTGGGTCATTGGATGATTAGTTAAGTCATTTTCGTCTGCCCTAGGCGAATTCTTGTCCAATTAGGGTTTTTAACCAATCTTTTGCATCCAATAGGTGTTTTTATGTCATTGGATGAACAATTAGGTCATTTTCGTCCTCCCCTAGGCTTATTCTTGTCCAATTAGGGTTTCTAACCAATCTTGTGCATCCAATAGGTGAGTTTGTGTCATTGGATGAACAAGTAGGTCATTTTCGTCCGCCCAATGCTAATTCTTGTCCAATTAGGGTTTTTTACACATCTTGTGCATCCAATAGGTGTTTTGTGTCATTGGATGAACATTTAGGTCATTTTCGTCCTCCCTAGGCTTACTGTTGTCCAATTAGGGTTCCTAACCAATCTTGTGCATCCAACAGATTTTTTTGTGTCATTGGATGAACAATTAGGTCATTTTCGTCCTCCTTAGGCTTATTCTTCTCCAATTAGGGTTTTTAACCAATCTTGTGCATCCAATAGGTGAGTTTGTTTAATTAGAAGAACAATTAGGTCATTTTCGTCCCCCCTAGGCTAATTCTTGTGCAATTAGTGTTTTTAGCCAATCTTCTACATCCATAGGTGTTTTTGTGTCATTGGATGAATATTTAGGTCATTTTCGTCCTCCCTACAATTAATCTTGTCCAATTAGGGATTTTAACCAATGTTGTGCATCCAATAAGTGTTTTTGTGTCATTGGACAAACAAATAGGTCATTTTCGTCCGCCCTTGGCTAATTCTTGTGCATCCTATAGGTGTGTTTGTGTCATTGGATAAACATTTAGGTCATTTTCGTGCTCCTTAGGCTTATTCTTCTCCAATTAGGGTTGCTAAAGAATCTTGTGCATTCAGTAGGTTTGTTTGTGTCATTGGATGAACAATTAGGTCATTTTCGTCCGCCCAAGGCTAATTCTTGTCCAATTAGGGTTTTTAAACAATCTTATGCATCCAATAGGTGTGATTGTGTCATTGGATGAACAATAAGGTCATTTTCGTCCTCCCAAGGCTTATTCTTGTCCAATTAGTGTTTTTAACCAATCTTGTGCGTCCAATAGGTGTGTTTATGTCATTGGATGAACAATTAGGTCATTTTCGTCCGCCCAAGGCTAATTCTTGCCCAATTAGGGTTTTTATCCAATCTAGTGCATCCAATAGATGTTTTTTTGTTATTGGATGAACATTTAGGTCATTTTCGTCCGCCCTAGACTAATTCTTGTCCAATTAGGGTCTTTAACCAATCTTGTGTATCCAATAGGTGTTTTCGTGTCATTGGATGAACAATTAGGTCATTTTCATCCTCCCCTAGGCTTATTCTTGTCCAATTAGGGTTTCTAACAAATCTTGTGCATCCAATAGGTGAGTTTGTGTCATTGGATGAACAATTAGGTCATTTTCGTCCGCCCAAGGCTACTTCTTGTCCAATTAGGGTTTTTAACCAATCATGTGCATCCAATAGGTGTTTTTGTGTCATTGGTTGAACATTTAGGTCATTTTCGTCCTCCCTAGTCTTATTCGTGTCCAATAAGGGTTTCTAACAAATCTTGTGCATGCAATAGGTGTGTTTGTGTCATTGGATGATTAATTAGGTCATTTTCGTCCCCCCTAGGCTAATTCTTGTCCAATTAGGGTTTTTAACCAATCTTGTTCATGCAATAGGTGTTTTTGTGTCATTGGATGAACATTTAGGTCATTTCGTCCACCCTATACTTATTCGTGTCCAATTAGGGTTTCTAACCAATCTTGTGCATCCAATAGGTGAGTTTGTGTCATTGGATGAACGATTAGGTCATTTTTGTCCGCCCAAGGCTAATTCTTGTCCAATTAGGGTTTTTAAACAATCTTATGCATCCAATAGGTGTGTTTGTGTCATCGGATGAACAATAAGGTCATTTTCGTCCTCCCAAGGCTTATTCTTGTCCAATTAGGGTTTTTAACCAATCTTGTGCGTCCAATAGGTCTGTTTATGTCATTGGATGAACAATTAGGTCATTTTCGTCCGCCCAAGGCTAATTCTTGCCCAATT
>JBBPBS010000966.1:84721-96185 GCA_037974835.1 Cicer judaicum | reverse complement strand
CCAATTAGGGTTTTTATCCAATCTTGTGCATCTAATAGATGTTTTTGTGTCATTGGATGAACAATTAGGTCATTTTGGCCCGCCCTAGGCTAATTCTTGTCCAATTAGGGTTTTTAACCAATTTTGTGCATCCAATAGGTGTTTTTGTGTCATTCGGTGAATATTTAGGTCATTTTCATCCTCCCTAGGTTTATTCTTGTCCAATTATGGTTTTTAACCAATCTTGTGCATCCAATAGTTGAGTTTGTGTCATTGGATGAACAATTAGGTCATTTTTGACCTCCCTAGGCTTACTGTTGTCCAATTAGGGTTTCTAACCAATCTTGTGCATCAAACAGATGCTTTTGTGTCATTGGATGAACAATTATGTCATGTTAGTCCTCCCTAGGCTTATTCTTCTCCAATTAGGGTTTTTAACAAATCTTCTACATCGAATAATTTACTTTGTGTCAATGGATGAACAATTAGATCATTTTGGCCCCCCCTAGGCTTATTCATGTCCAGTTAGGGTTTATAACCAATCTTGTGCACCAAATAGGTGTGTTTGTGTCATTGGATGAACATTTAGTTCATTTTCATCCTCCTTAGGCTTATTCTTCTCCAATTAGGGTTTTTAAACAGTCTTGTGAGTCCAATAAGTGTGTTTGGGTCATTGGATGATTAGTTAAGTCATTTTCGTCTGCCCTAGGCCAATTCTTGTCCAATTAGGGTTTTTAACCAATCTTTTGCATCCAATAGGTGTTTTTATGTCATTGGATGAACAATTAGGTCATTTTCGTCCTCCCCTAGGCTTATTCTTGTCCAATTACGGTTTCTAACCAATCTTGTGCATCCAATAGGTGAGTTTGTGTCATTGGATGAACAAGTAGGTCATTTTCGTCCGCCCAATGCTAATTCTTGTCCAATTAGGGTTTTTTACACATCTTGTGCATCCAATAGGTGTTTTGTGTCATTGGATGAACATTTAGGTCATTTTCGTCCTCCCTAGGCTTACTGTTGTCCAATTAGGGTTCCTAACCAATCATGTGCATCCAATAGATTTTTTTTTGTCATTGGATGAACAATTAGGTCATTTTCGTCCTCCTTAGGCTTATTCTTCTCCAATTAGGGTTTTTAACCAATCTTGTGCATCCAATAGGTGAGTTTGTTTAATTAGAAGAACAATTAGGTCATTTTCGTCCCCCCTAGGCTAATTCTTGTGCAATTAGTGTTTTTAGCCAATCTTCTGCATCCATAGGTGTTTTTGTGTCATTGGATGAATATTTAGGTCATTTTCGTCCTCCCTACAATTAATCTTGTCCAATTAGGGTTTTTAACCAATGTTGTGCATCCAATAAGTGTTTTTGTGTCATTGGACAAACAAATAGGTCATTTTCGTCCGCCCTTGGCTGATTCTTGTGCATCCTATAGGTGTGTTTGTGTCATTGGATGAACATTTAGGTCATTTTCGTGCTCCTTAGGCTTATTCTTCTCCAATTAGGGTTGCTAAACAATCTTGTGCATTCAGTAGGTTTGTTTGTGTCATTGGATGAACAATTAGGTCATTTTCGTCCGCCCAAGGCTAATTCTTGTCCAATTAGGGTTTTTAAACAATCTTATGCATCCAATAGGTGTGATTGTGTCATTGGATGAACAATAAGGTCATTTTCGTCCTCCCAAGGCTTATTCTTGTCCAATTAGTGTTTTTAACCAATCTTGGGCATCCAATAGGTGTGTTTATGTCATTGGATGAACAATTAGGTCATTTTCGTCCGCCCAAGGCTAATTCTTGCCCAATTAGGGTTTTTATCCAATCTAGTGCATCCAATAGATGTTTTTGTGTCATTGGATGAACATTTAGGTCATTTTCGTCCGCCCTAGACTAATTCTTGTCCAATTAGGGTTTTTAACCAATCTTGTGTATCCAATAGGTGTTTTCGTGTCATTGGATGAACAATTAGGTCATTTTCATCCTCCCCTAGGCTTATTCTTGTCCAATTAGGGTTTCTAACAAATCTTGTGCATCCAATAGGTGAGTTTGTGTCATTGGATGAACAATTAGGTCATTTTCGTCCTCCCAAGGCTACTTCTTGTCCAATTAGGGTTTTTAACCAATCATGTGCATCCAATAGGTGTTTTTGTGTCATTGGATGAACATTTAGGTCATTTTCGTCCTCCCTAGTCTTATTCGTGTCCAATAAGGGTTTCTAACGAATCTTGTGCATGCAATAGGTGTGTTTGTGTCATTGGATGATTAATTAGGTCATTTTCGTCCCCCCTAGGCTAATTCTTGTCCAATTAGGGTTTTTAACCAATCTTGTGCATGCAATAGGTGTTTTTGTGTCATTGGATGAACATTTAGGTCATTTCGTCCACCCTATACTTATTCGTATCCAATTAGGGTTTCTAACCAATCTTGTGCATCCAATAGGTGAGTTTGTGTCATTGGATGAACGATTAGGTCATTTTTGTCCGCCCAAGGCTAATTCTTGTCCAATTAGGGTTTTTAAACAATCTTATGCATCCAATAGGTGTGTTTGTGTCATCGGATGAACAATAAGGTCATTTTCGTCCTCCCAAGGCTTATTCTTGTCCAATTAGGGTTTTTAACCAATCTTGTGCGTCCAATAGGTCTGTTTATGTCATTCGATGAACAATTAGGTCATCTTCGTCCGCTCAAGGTTAATTCTTGCCCAATTAGGGTTTTTATCCAATCTTGTGCATCCAATAGATGTTTTTGTGTCATTGGATGAATATTTAGGTCATTTTCGTCCGCCCTAGACTAATTCTTGTCCAACTAGGGTTTTTAACCAATCTTGTGTATCCAATAGGTGTTTTCGTGTCATTGGATGAACAATTAGGTCATTTTCATCCTCCCCTAGGCTTATTCTTGTCCAATTAGGGTTTCTAACCAATCTTGTGCATCCAATAGGTGAGTTTGTGTCATTGGATGAACAATTAGGTCATTTTCGTCCGCCCAAGGCTACTTCTTGTCCAATTAGGGTTTTTAACCAATCATGTGCATCCAATAGGTGTTTTTGTGTCATTGGATGAACATTTAGGTCATTTTCGTCCTCCCTAGTCTTATTCGTGTCCAATAAAGGTTTCTAACAAATCTTGTGCATGCAATAGGTGTGTTTGTGTCATTGGATGATTAATTAGGTCATTTTCGTCCCCCCTAGGCTAATTCTTGTCCAATTAGGGTTTTTAACCAATCTTGTGCATGCAATAGGTGTTTTTGTGTCATTGGATGAACATTTAGGTCATTTCGTCCTCCCTTTACTTATTCGTGTCCAATTAGGGTTTCTAACCAATCTTGTGCATCCAATAGGTGTGTTTGTGTCATTGGATGAACGATTAGGTCATTTTTGTCCGCCCAAGGCTAATTCTTGTCCAATTAGGGTTTTTAAACAATCTTATGCATCCAATAGGTGTGTTTGTGTCATCGGATGAACAATAAGGTCATTTTCGTCCTCCCAAGGCTTATTCTTGTCCAATGAGAGTTTTTAACCAATCTTGTGCGTCCAATAGGTCTGTTTATGTCATTGGATGAACAATTAGGTCATTTTCGTCCGCCCAAGGCTAATTCTTGCCCAATTAGGGTTTTTATCCAATCTTGTGCATCCAATAGATGTTTTTGTGTCATTGGATGAACATTTAGGTCATTTTCGTCCGCCCTAGACTAATTCTTGTCCAACTAGGGTTTTTATCCAATCTTGTGTATCCAATAGGTGTTTTCGTGTCATTGGATGAACAATTAGGTCATTTTCATCCCCCCCTAGGCTTATTCTTGTCCAATTAGGGTTTCTAACAAATCTTGTGCATCCAATAGGTGAGTTTGTGTCATTGGATGAACAATTAGGTCATTTTCGTCCGCCCAAGGCTACTTCTTGTCCAATTAGGGTTTTTAACCAATCATGTGCATCCAATAGGTGTTTTTGTGTCATTGGATGAACATTTAGGTCATTTTCGTCCTCCCTAGTCTTATTTGTGTCCAATAAGGGTTTCTAACAAATCTTGTGCATGCAATAGGTGTGTTTGTGTCATTGGATGAACGATTAGGTCATTTTTGTACGCCCTAGGCTAATTCTTGTCCAATTACGGTTTTTAACCAATCTTGTGCATGCAATAGGTGTTTTTGTGTCATTGGATGAACATTTAGGTCATTTCGTCCTCCCTATACTTATTCGTGTCCAATTAGGGTTTATAACCAATCTTGTGCATCCAATAGGTGAGTTTGTGTCATTGGATGAACGATTAGGTCATTTTTGTCCGCCCAAGGCTAATTCTTGTCCAATTAGGGTTTTTAAACAATCTTATGCATCCAATAGGTGTGTTTGTGTCATCGGATGAACAATAAGGTCATTTTCGTCCTCCCAAGGCTTATTCTTGTCCAATTAGGGTTTTTAACCAATCTTGTGCGTCCAATAGGTCTGTTTATGTCATTGGATGAACAATTAGGTCATCTTCGTCCGCTCAAGGCTAATTCTTGCCCAATTAGGGTTTTTATCCAATCTTGTGCATCCAATAGATGTTTTTGTGTCATTGGATGAACATTTAGGTCATTTTCGTCCGCCCTAGACTAATTCTTGTCCAACTAGGGTTTTTAACCAATCTTGTGTATCCAATAGGTGTTTTCGTGTCATTGGATGAACAATTAGGTCATTTTCATCCTCCCCTAGGCTTATTCTTGTCCAATTAGGGTTTCTAACAAATCTTGTGCATCCAATAGGTGAGTTTGTGTCATTGGATGAACAATTAGGTCATATTCGTCCGCCCAAGGCTACTTCTTGTCCAATTAGGGTTTTTAACCAATCATGTGCATCCAATAGGTGTTTTTGGGTCATTGGATGAACATTCAGGTCATTTTCGTCCTCCCTAGTCTTAGTCGTGTCCAATAAGGGTTTCTAACAAATCTTGTGCATGCAATAGGTGTGTTTGTGTCATTGGATGATTAATTAGGTCATTTTCGTCCCCCCTAGGCTAATTCTTGTCCAATTAGGGTTTTTAACCAATCTTGTGCATGCAATAGGTGTTTTTGTGTCATTGGATGAACATTTAGGTCATTTCGTCCTCCCTATACTTATTCGTGTCCAATTAGGGTTTCTAACCAATCTTGTGCATCCAATAGGTGTGTTTGTGTCATTGGATGAACGATTAGGTCATTTTTGTACGCCCAAGGCTAATTCTTGTCCAATTAGGGTTTTTAAACAATCTTATGCATCCAATAGGTGTGTTTGTGTCATCGGATGAACAATAAGGTCATTTTCGTCCTCCCAAGGCTTATTCTTGTCCAATTAGGGTTTTTAACCAATCTTGTGCGTCCAATAGGTCTGTTTATGTCATTGGATGAACAATTAGGTCATTTTCGTCCGCCCAAGGCTAATTCTTGCCCAATTAGGGTTTTTATCCAATCTTGTGCATCCAATAGATGTTTTCGTGTCATTGGATGAACAATTAGGTCATTTTCATCCTCCCCTAGGCTTATTCTTGTCCAATTAGGGTTTCTAGCAAATCTTGTGCATCCAATAGGTGAGTTTGTGTCATTGGATGAACAATTAGGTCATTTTCGTCCGCCCAAGGCTACTTCTTGTCCAATTAGGGTTTTTAACCAATCATGTACATCCAATAGGTGTTTTTGTGTCATTGGATGAACATTTAGGTCATTTTCGTCCTCCCTAGGCTTATTCTTGTCCAATTAGGGCTTCTAACCAATCTTGAGCATCCAATAGGTGATTTTGTTTCATTACATGAACAATTAGGTCATTTGCGACCCCCCCTAGGCTAATTCTTGTCCAATTAGGGTTTTTAGCTAATCTTGTGCATCAATAGGTGTTTTTGTGTCATTGGACCGACAAATAGGTCATTTTCGTCCGCCCTTGGCTAATTCTTGTCCAATTAGGGTTTCTAACGAATCTTGTGCATCCTATAGGTGTGTTTGTGTCATTGGATGAACATTTAGGTCATTTTCGTCCTCCTTACAATTAATGTTGTCCAATTAGGGTTTTTAACCAATCTTGTTCATCCAATAGGTGTTTTTGTGTCATTGGATGAATATTTAGCTCATTTTCGTCCTCCCTACAATTAATCTTGTCCAATTAGGGTTTTTAACCAATCTTGTGCATCCAATAGCTGTTTTTGTATCATTGGATGAACATTTAGGTCATTTTCGTCCTCCCTAGGCTTATTCCTGTCCAATAAGGGTTTCAAACCAATATTGTGCATCCAATAGGTGAGTTTGTTTCATTAGATGAACAATTAGGTCATTTTTGTCCCCCCTAGGCTAATTCTTGTCCAATTAGTGTTTTTAGCCAATCTTGTGCATTCATAGGTGTTTTTGTGTCATTGGATGAATATTTAGGTCATTTTCGTCCTCCCTACAATTAATCTTGTCCAATTAGGGTTTTTAACCAATCTTGTGCATCCAATAGGTGTTTTTGTGTCATTGGATGAACAATTAGGTCATTTTGGCCCTCCCTAGGCTTATTCTTGTCCAATTAGAATTTCTTACCAATCTTGTGCACCCAATAGGTGAGTTTGTGTCATTGGATGAACGATTAGGTCTTTTTTGTCCTCCCAAGGCTAATTCTTGTCCAATTAGGGTTTTTAAACAATCTTATGCATCCAATAGGTGTGTTTGTGTCATCGGATGAACAATAAGGTCATTTTTGTCCTCCCAAGGCTTATTCTTGTCCAATTAGGGTTTTTAACCAATCTTGTGCGTCCAATAGGTGTGTTTATGTCATTGGATGAACAATTAGGTCATTTTCGTCCGCCCAAGGCTAATTCTTGCCCAATTAGGGTTTTTATCCAATCTTGTGCATCCAATAGATGTTTTTGGGTCATTGGATGAACATTTAGGTCATTTTCGTCCTCCCTAGTCTTATTCCTGTCCAATTAGGGTTTTTAACCAATCTTGTGTATCCAATAGGTGTTTTTGTGTCATTGGATGAACAATTAGGTCATTTTCATCCTCCCCTAGGCTTATTCTTGTCCAATAAGGGTTTCTAACAAATCTTGTGCATCCAATAGGTGAGTTTGTGTCTTTGGATGAACAATTAGGTCATTTTCGTCCGCCCAAGGCTACTTCTTGTCCAATTAGGGTTTCTAACCAATCATGTGCATCCAATAGGTGTTTTTGGGTCATTGGATGAACATTTAGGTCATTTTCGTCCTCCCTAGTCTTATTCCTGTCCAATAAGGGTTTCTAACCAATCTTGTACATGCAATAGGTGTGTTTGTGTCATTGGATGATTAATTAGGTCATTTTCGTCCGCCCTAGGCTAATTCTTGTCCAATTAGGGTTTTTAACCAATCTTGTGCATCCAATAGGTGTTTTTGTGTCATTGGATGAACATTTAGGTCATTTCGTCCTCCCTATACTTATTCGTGTCCAATTAGGGTTTGTAACCAATCTTGTGCATCAAATAGGTGAGTTTGTGTCATTGGATGAATGATTAGGTCATTTTCGTCCGCACAAGGCGAATTTTTGTCCAATTAGGGTTTTTAACCAATCTTGTGCATCCAATAGGTGTTTTTATGTCACTGGATGAATATTTAGGTCATTTTCGTCCTCCCTACAATTAATCTTGTCCAATTAGGGTTTTTAACCAATGTTGTGCATCCAATAGGTGTTTTTGTGTCAATGGACGAACAAATAGGTCATTTTCGTCCGCCCTTGGCTAATTCTTGTGCATCCTATAGGTGTGTTTGTGTCATTGGATGAACATTTAGGTCATTTTCGTCCTCCTTAGGCTCATTCTTCTCCAATTAGGGTTGCTAAACAATCTTGTGCATTGGATGAACAATTAGGTCAGTTTCATCCTCCCCTAGGCTAATTCTTGTCCAATAAGGGTTTCTAACAAATCTTGTGCATCCAATAGGTGAGTTTGTGTCTTTGGATGAACAATTAGGTCATTTTCGTCCGCCCAAGGCTACTTCTTGTCCAATTAGGGTTTCTAACCAATCATGTGCATCCAATAGGTGTTTTTGGGTCATTGGATGAACATTTAGGTCATTTTCGTCCTCCCTAGTCTTATTCCTGTCCAATTAGGGTTTCTAACCAATCTTGTACATGCAATAGGTGTGTTTGTGTCATTGGATGATTAATTAGGTCATTTTCGTCCGCCCTAGGCTAATTCTTGTCCAATTAGGGTTTTTAACCAATCTTGTGCATCCAATAGGTGTTTTTGTGTCATTGGATGAACATTTAGGTCATTTCGTCCTCCCTATACTTATTCGTCTCCAATTAGGGTTTGTAACCAATCTTGTGCATCAAATAGGTGAGTTTTTGTCATTGGATGAATGATTAGGTCATTTTCGTCCGCACAAGGCGAATTTTTGTCCAATAAAGGTTTTTAACCAATCTTGTGCATCCAATAGGTGTTTTTGTGTCATTGGATGAACATTTTGGTCATTTTCGTCCTCCCAAGGCTTATTCCTGTCCAATTAGGGTTTCTAACCAATCTTGTGCATCCAATAGGTGAGTTTGTGTCATTGGATGAACAATTAGGTCATTTTCGTCTGCCCAAGGCTACTTCTTGTCCAATTAGGGTTTTTAACCAATCATGTGCATCCAATAGGTGTTTTTGTGTCATTGGATGAACATTTAGGTCATTTTCGTCCTCCCTAGTCTTATTCGTGTCCAATAAGGGTTACTAACAAATCTTGTGCATGCAATAGGTGTGTTTGTGTCATTGGATGATTAATTAGGTCATTTTCGTCCCCCCTAGGCTTATTCTTGTCCAATTAGGGTTTTTAACCAATCTTGTGCATGCAATAGGTGTTTTTGTGTCATTGGATGAACATTTAGGTCATTTCGTCCTCCCTATACTTATTCGTGTCGAATTAGGGTTTCAAACCAATCTTGTGCATCCAATAGGTGAGTTTGTGTCATTGGATGAACGATTAGGTCTTTTTAGTCCTCCCAAGGCTAATTCTAGTCAAATTAGGGTTTTTAAACAATCTTATGCATCCAATAGGTGTGTTTGTGTCATCGGATGAACAATAAGGTCATTTTTGTCCTCCCAAGGCTTATTCTTGTCCAATTAGGGTTTTTAACCAATCTTGTGCGTCCAATAGGTGTGTTTATGTCATTGGATGAACAATTAGGTCATTTTCGTCCGCCCAAGGCTAATTCTTGCCCAATTAGGGTTTTTATCCAATCTTGTGCATCCAATAGATGTTTTTGTGTCATTGGATGAACATTTAGGTCATTTTCGTCCGCCCTAGACTAATTCTTGTCCAATTAGGGTTTTTAACCAATCTTGTGTATCCAATAGGTGTTTTTGTGTCATTGGATGAACAATTAGGTCATATTCATCCTCCCCTAGACTTATTCATGTCCAATAAGGGTTTCTAACAAATCTTGTGCATCCAATAGGTGAGTTTGTGTCATTGGATGAACAATTAGGTCATTTTCGACTGCCCAAGGATACTTCTTGTCCAATTAGGGTTTTTAACCAATCATGTGCATCCAATAGGTGTTTTTGTGTCATTGGATGAACATTTAGGTCATTTTCGTCCTCCCTAGTCTTATTCGTGTCCAATAAGGGTTTCTAACAAATCTTGTGCATGCAATAGGTGTGTTTGTGTCATTGGATGATTAATTAGGTCATTTTCGTCCCCCCTAGGCATATTCTTGTCCAATTAGGGTTTTTAACCAATCTTGTGCATGCAATAGGTGTTTTTGTGTCATTGGATGAACATTTAGGTCATTTCGTCCTCCTTATACTTATTCGTGTCGAATTAGCGTTTCTAACCACTCTTGTGCATCCAATAGGTGAGTTTGTGTCATTGGATGAATGATTAGGTCATTTTCGGCCGCACAAGGCTAATTCTTGTCCAATTAGGGTTTTTAACCAATCTTGTGCATCCAATAGGTGTTTTTGTGTCATTGGATGAACATTTAGGTCATTTTCGTCCTCCCAATGCTTATTCCTGTCCAATTAGGGTTTCTAACCAATCTTGTGCATCCAATAGGTGAGTTTGTTTTCATTAGATGAACAATTAGGTCATTTTCGTCCCCCCTAGGCTAATTCTTGTCCAATTAGGGTTTTTAGCCAATCTTGTGCATCCATAGGTGTTTTTGTGTTATTGGATGAATATTTAGGTCATTTTCGTCCTCCCTATAATTAATCTTGTCCAATTAGGGTTTTGAACCAATCTTGTGCATCCAATAGGTGTTTTTTTTGTCATTGGACGAACGAATTGGTCATTTTCGTCCACCCTTGGCTAATTCTTGTCCAATTACGGTTTCTAACCAATCTTGTGCATCCAATAGGTGTGTTTGTGTCATTGGATGAACATTTAGGTCATTTTCGTCCTCCTTAGGCTTATTCTTCTCCAATTAGGGTTTCTAAACAATCTTGTGCATTCAATAGGTTTGTTTGTGTCATTGGATGAACAATTAGGTCATTTTCGTCTGCCCTAGGCTAATTCTTTTCCAATTAGGGTTTTTAAACAATCTTGTGCATCCGATACGTGAGTTTGTATCATAAGATCAACAATTAGGTCATTTTCGTCCCCCCCTTGGCTAATTCTTGTCCAAATAGGGTTTTTAGCCAATCTTGTGCATCCATTGGTGTTTTTGGGTCATTGGATGAATATTTAGGTCATTTTCGTACTCCCTACAATTAATGTTGTCCAATTAGGGTTTTTAACCAATCTTGTGCATCCAATAGGTGTTTTTGTGTCATTGGACGAACAATTAGGTCATTTTCTTCCGCCCTTGGTTAATTCTTGTCCAATTATGGTTTTTAGCCAATCTTGTGCATCCAATAGGTGTTTTTGGGTCATTGGATGAATATTTAGGTCATTTTCGTCCTCCCTACAATTAATCTTGTCCAATTAGGGTTTTTAACTAATCTTGTGCATCCATAGGTGTTTTTGTGTCATTGGATGAATATTTAGGTCATTTTCGTCCTCCCAACAATTAATATTGTCCAATTAGGGTTTTTAACCAATGTTGTGCATCCAATAGGTGTTTTTCTGTCATTGGACGAACAAATAGGTCATTTTCGTCCGCCCTTGGCTAATTCTTGTGCATCCTATAGGTGTGTTTGTGTCATTGGATGAACATTTAGGTCATTTTCGTCCTCCTTAGGCTTATTCTTCTCCAATTAGGGTTGCTAAACAATCTTGTGCATTCAATAGGTTTGTTTGTGTCATTGGATGAACAATAAAGTCATTTTCATCCTCCCAAGGCTTATTCTTGTCCAATTAGGGTTTTTAACCAATCTTGTGCGTCCAATGGGTGTGTTTATGTCATTGGATGAACAATTAGATCATTTTCGTCCGCCCAACGCTAATTCTTGCCCAATTAGGGTTTTTATCCAATCTTGTGCATCCAATAGATGATTTTGTGTCATTGGATGAACATTTAGGTCATTTTCGTCCGCCCTAGACTAATTCTTGTCCAATTAGTGTTTTTACCCAATCTTGTGTATCCAATAGCTATTTTTTTGTCATTGGATGAACAATTAGG
>JBBPBS010000966.1:66811-78621 GCA_037974835.1 Cicer judaicum | reverse complement strand
GTTTGTGTCATTGGATGAACGATTAGGTCATTTTTGTCCGCCCAAGGCTAATTCTTGTCCAATTAGGGTTTTTAAACAATCTTATGCATCCAATAGGTGTGTTTGTGTCATCGGATGAACAATAAGGTCATTTTCGTCCTCCCAAGGCTTATTCTTGTCCAATTAGGGTTTTTAACCAATCTTGTGCGTCCAATAGGTCTGTTTATGTCATTGGATGAACAATTAGGTCATCTTCGTCCGCTCAAGGCTAATTCTTGCCCAATTAGGGTTTTTATCCAATCTTGTGCATCCAATAGATGTTTTTGTGTCATTGGATGAACATTTAGGTCATTTTCGTCCGCCCTAGACTAATTCTTGTCCAACTAGGGTTTTTAACCAATCTTGTGTATCCAATAGGTGTTTTCGTGTCATTGGATGAACAATTAGGTCATTTTCATCCTCCCCTAGGCTTATTCTTGTCCAATTAGGGTTTCTAACAAATCTTGTGCATCCAATAGGTGAGTTTGTGTCATTGGATGAACAATTAGGTCATTTTCGTCCGCCGAAGGCTACTTCTTGTCCAATTAGGGATTTTAACCAATCATGTGCATCCAATAGGTGTTTTTGGGTCATTGGATGAATATTTAGGTCATTTTTGTCCTCCCTAGGCTTATTCCTGTCCAATTAGGGCTTCTAACCAATCTTGTGCATCCAATAGGTGAGTTTGTTTCATTAGATGAACAATTAGGTCATTTGCGACCCCCCTAGGCTAATTCTTGTCCAATTACGGTTTTTAGCCTATCTTGTGCATCAATAGGTGTTTTTGTGTCATTGGACCAACAAATAGGTCATTTTCGTCTGCCCTTGGCTAATTCTTGTCCAATTAGGGTTTCTAATGAATCTTGTGCATCCAATAGGTGTGTTTGTGTCATTGGATGAACGATTAGGTCATTTTTGTCCGCCCAAGGCTAATTCTTGTCCAATTAGGGTTTTTAAACAATCTTATGCATCCAATAGGTGTGTTTGTGTCATCGGATGAACAATAAGGTCATTTTCGTCCTCCCAAGGCTTATTCTTGTCCAATTAGGGTTTTTAACCAATCTTGTGCGTCCAATAGGTCTGTTTATGTCATTGGATGAACAATTAGGTCATTTTCGTCCGCCCAAGGCTAATTCTTGCCCAATTAGGGTTTTTATCCAATCTTGTGCATCCAATAGATGTTTTTGTGTCATTGGATGAACATTTAGGTTATTTTCGTCCGCCCTAGACTAATTCTTGTCCAATTAGGGTTTTTAACCAATCTTGTGTATCCAATAGGTGTTTTCGTGTCATTGGATGAACAATTAGGTCATTTTCATCCTCCCCTAGGCTTATTCTTGTCCAATTAGGGTTTCTAACAAATCTTGTGCATCCAATAGGTGAGTTTGTGTCATTGGATGAACAATTAGGTCATTTTCGTGCGCCCAAGGCTACTTCTTGTCCAATTAGGGTTTTTAACCAATCATGTGCATCCAATAGGTGTTTTTGTGTCATTGGATGAACATTTAGGTCATTTTCGTCCTCCCTAGGCTTATTCCTGTCCAATTAGGGCTTCTAACCAATCTTGTGCATCCAATAGGTGAGTTTGTTTCATTAGATGAACAATTAGGTCATTTGCGACCCCCCCTAGGCTAATTCTTGTCCAATTAGGGTTTTTAGCCTATCTTGTGCATCAATAGGTGTTTTTGTGTCATTGGACCAACAAATAGGTCATTTTCGTCCGCCCTTGGCTAATTCTTGTCCAATTAGGGTTTCTAATGAATCATGTGCATCCAATAGGTGTTTTTGTGTCATTGGATGAACATTTAGGTCATTTTCGTCCTCCCTAGTCTTATTCGTGTCCAATAAGGGTTTCTAACAAATCTTGTGCATGCAATAGGTGTGTTTGTCTCATTGGATGATTAATTAGGTCATTTTCGTCCCCCCTAGGCTAATTCTTGTCCAATTAGGGTTTTTAACCAATCTTGTGCATGCAGTAGGTGTTTTTGTGTCATTGGATGAACATTTAGGTCATTTCGTCCTCCCTATACTTATTCGTGTCCAATTAGGGTTTCTAACAAATCTTGTGCATCCAATAGGTGTGTTTGTGTCATTGGATGAACGATTAGGTCATTTTTGTCCGCCCAAGGCTAATTCTTGTCCAATTAGGGTTTTTAAACAATCTTATGCATCCAATAGGTGTGTTTGTGTCATCGGATGAACAATAAGGTCATTTTCGTCCTCCCAAGGCTTATTCTTGTCCAATTAGGGTTTTTAACCAATCTTGTGCGTCCAATAGGTCTGTTTATGTCATTGGATGAACAATTAGGTCATTTTCGTCCGCCCAAGGCTAATTCTTGCCCAATTAGGGTTTTTATCCAATCTTGTGCATCCAATAGATGTTTTTGTGTCATTGGATGAACATTTAGGTTATTTTCGTCCGCCCTAGACTAATTCTTGTCCAATTAGGGTTTTTAACCAATCTTGTGTATCCAATAGGTGTTTTCGTGTCATTGGATGAACAATTAGGTCATTTTCATCCTCCCCTAGGCTTATTCTTGTCCAATTAGGGTTTCTAACAAATCTTGTGCATCCAATAGGTGAGTTTGTGTCATTGGATGAACAATTAGGTCATTTTCGTGCGCCCAAGGCTACTTCTTGTCCAATTAGGGTTTTTAACCAATCATGTGCATCCAATAGGTGTTTTTGTGTCATTGGATGAACATTTAGGTCATTTTCGTCCTCCCTAGGCTTATTCCTGTCCAATTAGGGCTTCTAACCAATCTTGTGCATCCAATAGGTGAGTTTGTTTCATTAGATGAACAATTAGGTCATTTGCGACCCCCCCTAGGCTAATTCTTGTCCAATTAGGGTTTTTAGCCAATCTTGTGCATCAATAGGTGTTTTTGTGTCATTGGACCAACAAATAGGTCATTTTCTTCCGCCCTTGGCTAATTCTTGTCTAATTAGGGTTTCTAATGAATCTTGTGCATCCTATAGGTGTGTTTGTGTCATTGGATGAACATTTAGGTCATTTTCGTCCTCCGTAGGCTTATTCTTCTCCAATTAGGGTTTCTAAACAATCTTGTGCATTCAATAGGTTTGTTTGTGTCATTGGATTAACAATTATGTCATTTTCGTCTGCCCTAGGCTAATTCTTTTCCAATTAGGGTTTTTAAACAATCTTGTGCATCCGATAGGTGAGTTTGTTTCATAAGATGAACAATTAGGTCATTTTCCTCCCCCCTAGGCTAATTCTTGTTCAATTAGGGTTTTTAGCCAATCTTGTGCATCCATAGGTGTTTTTGTGTCATTGGATGAATATTTAGGTCATTTTCGTCCTCCCTACAATTAATGTTGTCCAATTAGGGTTTTTAACCAATCTTGTTCATCCAATAGGTGTTTTTGTGTCATTGGATGAATATTTAGCTCATTTTCGTCCTCCCTACAATTAAACTTGTCCAATTAGGGTTTTTAACCAATCTTGTGCATCCAATAGCTGTTTTTGTATCATTGGATGAACATTTAGGTCATTTTCGTCCTCCCTAGGCTTATTCCTATCCAATAAGGGTTTCAAACCAATCTTGTGCATCCAATAGGTGAGTTTGTTTCATTAGATGAACAATTAGGTCATTTTTGTCCCCCCTAGGCTAATTCTTGTCCAATTAGTGTTTTTAGCCAATCTTGTGCATCCATTGGTGTTTTTGTGTCATTGGATGAATATTTAGGTCATTTTCGTCCTCCCTACAATTAATCTTGTCCAATTAGGGTTTTTAACCAATCTTGTGCATCCTATAGGTGTGTGTGTGTCATTGGATGAACATTTAGGTCATTTTCGTCCTCCTTAGGCTTATTCTTCTCCAATTAGGGTTGCTAAACAATCTTGTGCATTCAATAAGTTTGTTTGTGTCATTGGATGAACGATTAGGTCATTTTCGTCCGCCCAAGGCTAATTCTTGTCCAATTAGGGTTTTTAAACAATCTTATGCATCCAATAGGTGTGTTTGTGTCATTGGATGAACAATAAGGTCATTTTCGTCCTCCCAAGGCTTATTCTTGTCCAATTAGGGTTTTTAACCAATCTTGTGCGTCCAATAGGTGTGTTTATGTCATTGGATGAACAATTAGCTCATTTTCGTCCTCCTTAAGCTTATTCTTGCCCAATTAGGGTTTTTATCCAATCTTGTGCATTCAATAGGTTTGATTGTGTCATTGGATGAACAATTAGGTCATTTTCGTCTGCCCTAGGCTAATTCTTTTCCAATTAGGGTTTTTAAACAATCTTGTGCATCCGATACGTGAGTTTGTATCATAAGATCAACAATTAGGTCATTTTCGTCCCCCCCTTGGCTAATTCTTGTCCAATTAGGGTTTTTAGCCAATCTTGTGCATCCATTGGTGTTTTTGGGTCATTGGATGAATATTTAGGTCATTTTCGTACTCCCTACAATTAATGTTGTCCAATTAGGGTTTTTAACCAATCTTGTGCATCCAATAGGTGTTTTTGTGTCATTGGATGAATATTTAGCTCATTTTCGTCCTCCCTACAATTAATCTTGTCCAATTAGGGTTTTTAACCAAACTTGTGCATCCAATAGGTGTTTTTGTGTCATTGGACGAACAATTAGGTCATTTTCTTCCGCCCTTGGTTAATTCTTGTCCAATTATGGTTTTTAGCCAATCTTGTGCATCCAATAGGTGTTTTTGTGTCATTGGACGAACAAATAGGTCATTTTCGTCCGCCCTTGGCTAATTCTTGTGCATCCTATAGGTGTGTTTGTGTCATTGGACGAACATTTAGGTCATTTTCCACCTCCTTAGGCTTATTCTTCTCCAATTAGGGTTGCTAAACAATCTTGTGCATTCAATAGGTTTGTTTGTGTCATTGGATGAACAATTAGGTCATTTTCGTCCGCCCAAGGCTAATTCTTGTCCAATTAGGGTTTTTAACCAATCTTGTGCGTCCAATAGGTGTTTTTATGTCATTGGATGAACAATTAGGTCATTTTCTCCGCCTAACGCTAATTCTTGCCCAATTAGGGTTTTTATCCAATCTTGTGCATCCAATAGATGATTTTGTGTCATTGGATGAACATTTAGGTCATTTTCGTCCGCCCTAGACTAATTCTTGTCCAATTAGTGTTTTTACCCAATCTAGTGTATCCAATAGGTGTTTTTTTGTCATTGGATGAACAATTAGGTCATTTTCATCCTCCCCTAGGCTTATTCTTGTCCAATTAGGGTTTCTAACAAATCTTGTGCATCCAATAGGTGAGTTTGTGTCATTGGATGAACAATTAGGTCATTTTCGTCAGCCCAAGGCTACTTCTTGTCCAATTAGGGTTTTTAACCAATCATGTGCATCCAATAGGTGTTTTCTTGTCATTGGATGAACATTTAGGTCATTTTCGTCATCCCTAGTCTTATTCGTGTCCAGTAAGGGTTTCTAACAAATCTTGTGCATGCAATAGGTGTGTTTGTGTCATTGGATGATTAATTAGGTCATTTTCGTCCCCCCTAGGCTACTTCTTGTCCAATTAGGGTTTTTAACCAATCTTGTGCATGCAATAGGTGTTTTTGTGTCATTGGATGAACATTTAGGTCATTTCGTCCTCCCTATACTTATTCGTGTCGAATTAGGGTTTCAAACCAATCTTGTGCATCCAATAGGTGAGTTTGTGTCATTGGATGAACGATTAGGTCTTTTTTGTCCTCCTTAGGCTAATTCTTGTCCAATTAGGGTTTTTAAACAATCTTATGCATCCAATAGGTGTGTTTGTGTCATCGGATGAACAATAAGGTCATTTTCGTCCTCCCAAGGCTTATTCTTGTCCAATTAGGGTTTTTAACCAATCTTGTGCGTCCAATAGGTGTGTTTATGTCATTGGATGAACAATTAGGTCATTTTCGTCCGCCTAACGCTAATTCTTGCCCAATTATGGTTTTTATCCAATCTTGTGCATCCAATAGATGATTTTGTGTCATTGGATGAACATTTAGGTCATTTTCGTCCGCCCTAGACTAATTCTTGTCCAATTAGTGTTTTTACCCAATCTTGTGTATCCAATAGGTGTTTTTTTGTCATTGGATGAACAATTAGGTCATTTTCATCCTCCCCTAGGCTTATTCTTGTCCAATTAGGGTTTCTAACAAATCTTGTGCATCCAATAGGTGAGTTTGTGTCATTGGATGAACAATTAGGTCATTTTCGTCAGCCCAAGGCTACTTCTTGTCCAATTAGGGTTTTTAACCAATCATGTGCATCCAATAGGTGTTTTCGTGTCATTGGATAAACATTTAGGTCATTTTCGTCCTCCCTAGTCTTATTCGTGTCCAGTAAGGGTTTCTAACAAATCTTGTGCATGCAATAGGTGTGTTTGTGTCATTGGATGATTAATTAGGTCATTTTCGTCCCCCCTAGGCTACTTCTTGTCCAATTAGGGTTTTTAACCAATCTTGTGCATGCAATAGGTGTTTTTGTGTCATTGGATGAACATTTAGGTCATTTCGTCCTCCCTATACTTATTCGTGTCGAATTAGGGTTTCTAACCAATCTTGCGCATCCAATAGGCGAGTTTGTGTCATTGGATGAACGATTAGGTCTTTTTTGTCCTCCCAAGGCTAATTCTTGTCCAATTAGGGTTTTTAAACAATCTTATGCATCCAATAGGTGTGTTTGTGTCATCGGATGAACAATAAGGTCATTTTTGTCCTCCCAAGGCTTATTCTTGTCCAATTAGGGTTTTTAACCAATCTTGTGCGTCCAATAGGTGTGTTTATGTCATTGGATGAACAATTAGGTCATTTTCGTCCGCCCAAGGCTAATTCTTGCCCAATTAGGGTTTTTATCCAATCTTGTGCATCCAATAGATGTTTTTGGGTCATTGGATGAACATTTAGGTCATTTTCGTCCTCCCTAGTCTTATTCCTGTCCAATTAGGGTTTTTAACCAATCTTGTGTATCCAATAGGTGTTTTTGTGTCATTGGATGAACAATTAGGTCATTTTCATCCTCCCCTAGGCTTATTCTTGTCCAATAAGGGTTTCTAACAAATCTTGTGCATCCAATAGGTGAGTTTGTGTCTTTGGATGAACAATTAGGTCATTTTCGTCCGCCCAAGGCTACTTCTTGTCCAATTAGGGTTTCTAACCAATCATGTGCATCCAATAGGTGTTTTTGGGTCATTGGATGAACATTTAGGTCATTTTCGTCCTCCCTAGTCTTATTCCTGTCCAATAAGGGTTTCTAACCAATCTTGTACATGCAATAGGTGTGTTTGTGTCATTGGATGATTAATTAGGTCATTTTCGTCCGCCCTAGGCTAATTCTTGTCCAATTAGGGTTTTTAACCAATCTTGTGCATCCAATAGGTGTTTTTGTGTCATTGGATGAACATTTAGGTCATTTCGTCCTCCCTATACTTATTCGTGTCCAATTAGGGTTTCTAACCAATCTTGTGCATCAAATAGGTGAGTTTGTGTCATTGGATGAATGATTAGGTCATTTTCGGCCGCACAAGGCTAATTCTTGTCCAATTAGGGTTTTTAACCAATCTTGTGCATCCAATAGGTGTTTTTGTGTCATTGGATTAACATTTAGGTCATTTTCGTCCTCCCAATGCTTATTCCTGTCCAATTAGGGTTTCTAACCAATCTTGTGCATCCAATAGTTGAGTTTGTTTTCATTAGATGAACAATTAGGTCATTTTTGTCCCCCCTAGGCTAATTCTTGTCCAATTATGGTTTTTAGCCAATCTTGTGCATCCATAGGTGTTTTTGTGTTATTGGATGAATATTTAGGTCATTTTTGTCCTCCCTATAATTAATCTTGTCCAATTAGGGTTTTGAACCAATCTTGTGCATCCAATAGGTGTTTTTGTGTCATTGGACGAACAAATAGGTCATTTTCGTCCGCCCTTGGCTAATTCTTGTCCAATTACGGTTTCTAACCAATCTTGTGAATCCTATAGGTGTGTTTGTGTCATTGGATGAACATTTAGGTCATTTTCGTCCTCCTTAGGCTTATTCTTCTCCAATTAGGGTTTCTAAACAATCTTGTGCATTCAATAGGTTTGTTTGTGTCATTGGATGAACAATTAGGTCATTTTCGTCTGCCCTAGGCTAATTCTTTTCCAATTAGGGTTTTTAAACAATCTTGTGCATCCGATACGTGAGTTTGTATCATAAGATCAACAATTAGGTCATTTTCGTCCCCCCCTTGGCTAATTCTTGTCCAAATAGGGTTTTTAGCCAATCTTGTGCATCCATTGGTGTTTTTGGGTCATTGGATGAATATTTAGGTCATTTTCGTACTCCCTACAATTAATGTTGTCCAATTAGGGTTTTTAACCAATCTTGTGCATCCAATAGGTGTTTTTGTGTCATTGGATGAATATTTAGCTCATTTTCGTCCTCCCTACAATTAATCTTGTCCAATTAGGGTTTTTAACCAATCTTGTGCATCCAATAGGTGTTTTTGTGTCATTGGACGAACAATTAGGTCATTTTCTTCCGCCCTTGGTTAATTCTTGTCCAATTATGGTTTTTAGCCAATCTTGTGCATCCAATAGGTGTTTTTGGGTCATTGGATGAATATTTAGGTCATTTTCGTCCTCCCTACAATTAATCTTGTCCAATTAGGGTTTTTAACCAATCTTGTGCATCCATAGGTGTTTTTGTGTCATTGGATGAATATTTAGGTCATTTTCGTCCTCCCAACAATTAATATTGTCCAATTAGGGTTTTTAACCAATGTTGTGCATCCAATAGGTGTTTTTGTGTCATTGGACGAACAAATAGGTCATTTTCGTCCGCCCTTGGCTAATTCTTGTGCATCCTATAGGTGTGTTTGTGTCATTGGATGAACATTTAGGTCATTTTCGTCCTCCTTAGGCTTATTCTTCTCCAATTAGGGTTGCTAAACAATCTTGTGCATTCAATAGGTTTGTTTGTGTCATTGGATGAACAATTAGGTCATTTTCGTCCGCCCAAGGCTAATTCTTGTCCAATTAGGGTTTTTAACCAATCTTGTGCGTCCAATAGGTGTTTTTATGTCATTGGATGAACAATTAGGTCATTTTCTCCGCCTAACGCTAATTCTTGCCCAATTAGGGTTTTTATCCAATCTTGTGCATCCAATAGATGATTTTGTGTCATTGGATGAACATTTAGGTCATTTTCGTCCGCCCTAGACTAATTCTTGTCCAATTAGTGTTTTTACCCAATCTTGTGTATCCAATAGGTGTTTTTTTGTCATTGGATGAACAATTAGGTCATTTTCATCCTCCCCTAGGCTTATTCTTGTCCAATTAGGGTTTCTAACAAATCTTGTGCATCCAATAGGTGAGTTTGTGTCATTGGATGAACAATTAGGTCATTTTCGTCAGCCCAAGGCTACTTCTTGTCCAATTAGGGTTTTTAACCAATCATGTGCATCCAATAGGTCTTTTTCTTGTCATTGGATGAACATTTAGGTCATTTTCGTCATCCCTAGTCTTATTCGTGTCCAGTAAGGGTTTCTAACAAATCTTGTGCATGCAATAGGTGTGTTTGTGTCATTGGATGATTAATTAGGTCATTTTCGTCCCCCCTAGGCTACTTCTTGTCCAATTAGGGTTTTTAACCAATCTTGTGCATGCAATAGGTGTTTTTGTGTCATTGGATGAACATTTAGGTCATTTCGTCCTCCCTATACTTATTCGTGTCGAATTAGGGTTTCAAACCAATCTTGTGCATCCAATAGGTGAGTTTGTGTCATTGGATGAACGATTAGGTCTTTTTTGTCCTCCTTAGGCTAATTCTTGTCCAATTAGGGTTTTTAAACAATCTTATGCATCCAATAGGTGTGTTTGTGTCATCGGATGAACAATAAGGTCATTTTCGTCCTCCCAAGGCTTATTCTTGTCCAATTAGGGTTTTTAACCAATCTTGTGCGTCCAATAGGTGTGTTTATGTCATTGGATGAACAATTAGGTCATTTTCGTCCGCCTAACGCTAATTCTTGCCCAATTAGGGTTTTTATCCAATCTTGTGCATCCAATAGATGATTTTGTGTCATTGGATGAACATTTAGGTCATTTTCGTCCGCCCTAGACTAATTCTTGTCCAATTAGTGTTTTTACCCAATCTTGTGTATCCAATAGGTGTTTTTTTGTCATTGGATGAACAATTAGGTCATTTTCATCCTCCCCTAGGCTTATTCTTGTCCAATTAGGGTTTCTAACAAATCTTGTGCATCCAATAGGTGAGTTTGTGTCATTGGATGAACAATTAGGTCATTTTCGTCAGCCCAAGGCTACTTCTTGTCCAATTAGGGTTTTTAACCAATCATGTGCATCCAATAGGTCTTTTTCTTGTCATTGGATGAACATTTAGGTCATTTTCGTCATCCCTAGTCTTATTCGTGTCCAGTAAGGGTTTCTAACAAATCTTGTGCATGCAATAGGTGTGTTTGTGTCATTGGATGATTAATTAGGTCATTTTCGTCCCCCCTAGGCTACTTCTTGTCCAATTTGGGTTTTTAACCAATCTTGTGCATGCAATAGGTGTTTTTGTGTCATTGGATGAACATTTAGGTCATTTCGTCCTCCCTATACTTATTCGTGTCGAATTAGGGTTTCAAACCAATCTTGTGCATCCAATAGGTGAGTTTGTGTCATTGGATGAACGATTAGGTCTTTTTTGTCCTCCTTAGGCTAATTCTTGTCCAATTAGGGTTTTTAAACAATCTTATGCATCCAATAGGTGTGTTTGTGTCATCGGATGAACAATAAGGTCATTTTCGTCCTCCCAAGGCTTATTCTTGTCCAATTAGGGTTTTTAACCAATCTTGTGCGTCCAATAGGTGTGTTTATGTCATTGGATGAACAATTAGGTCATTTTCGTCCGCCTAACGCTAATTCTTGCCCAATTAGGGGTTTTATCCAATCTTGTGCATCCAATAGATGATTTTGTGTCATTGGATGAACATTTAGGTCATTTTCGTCCGCCCTAGACTAATTCTTGTCCAATTAGTGTTTTTACCCAATCTTGTGTATCCAATAGGTGTTTTTTTGTCATTGGATGAACAATTAGGTCATTTTCATCCTCCCCTAGGCTTATTCTTGTCCAATTAGGGTTTCTAACAAATCTTGTGCATCCAATAGGTGAGTTTGTATCTTTGGATGAACAATTAGGTCATTTTCGTCCGCCCAAGGCTACTTCTTGTCCAATTAGAGTTTTTAACCAATCATGTGCATCCAATAGGTGTTTTTGTGTCATTGGATGAACATTTAGGTCAGTTTCGTCCTTCCTAGTCTTATTCCTGTCCAATAAGGGTTTCTAACCAATCTTGTGCATGCAATAGGTGTGTTTGTGTCATTGGATGATTAATTAGGTCATTTTCGTCCGCCCTAGGCTAATTCTTGTCCAATTAGGGTTTTTAACCAATCTTGTGCATCCAATAGGTGTTTTTGTGTCATTGGATGAACATTTAGGTCATTTCGTCCTCCCTATACTTATTCGTGTCCAATTAGGGTTTCTAACCAATCTTGTGCATCAAATAGGTGAGTTTGTGTCATTGGATGAATGATTAGGTCATTTTCGGCCGCACAAGGCTAATTCTTGTCCAATTAGGGTTTTTAACCAATCTTGTGCATCCAATAGGTGTTTTTGTGTCATTGGATTAACATTTAGGTCATTTTCGTCCTCCCAATGCTTATTCCTGTCCAATTAGGGTTTCTAACCAATCTTGTGCATCCAATAGTTGAGTTTGTTTTCATTAGATGAACAATTAGGTCATTTTTGTCCCCCCTAGGCTAATTCTTGTCCAATTA
>JBBPBS010000966.1:4902-64411 GCA_037974835.1 Cicer judaicum | reverse complement strand
GGATGAACAATAAGGTCATTTTCGTCCTCCCAAGGCTTATTCTTGTCCAATTAGGGTTTTTAACCAATCTTGTGCGTCCAATAGGTGTGTTTATGTCATTGGATGAACAATTAGGTCATTTTCGTCCGCCTAACGCTAATTCTTGCCCAATTAGGGTTTTTATCCAATCTTGTGCATCCAATAGATGATTTTGTGTCATTGGATGAACATTTAGGTCATTTTCGTCCGCCCTAGACTAATTCTTGTCCAATTAGTGTTTTTACCCAATCTTGTGTATCCAATAGGTGTTTTTTTGTCATTGGATGAACAATTAGGTCATTTTCATCCTCCCCTAGGCTTATTCTAGTCCAATTAGGGTTTCTAACAAATCTTGTGCATCCAATAGGTGAGTTTGTGTCATTGGATGAACAATTAGGTCATTTTCGTCAGCCCAAGGCTACTTCTTGTCCAATTAGTGTTTTTAACCAATCATGTGCATCCAATAGGTGTTTTCGTGTCATTGGATGAACATTTAGGTCATTTTCGTCCTCCCTAGTCTTATTCGTGTCCAGTAAGGGTTTCTAACAAATCTTGTGCATGCAATAGGTGTGTTTGTGTCATTGGATGATTAATTAGGTCATTTTCGTCCCCCCTAGGCTACTTCTTGTCCAATTAGGGTTTTTAACCAATCTTGTGCATGCAATAGGTGTTTTTGTGTCATTGGATGAACATTTAGGTCATTTCGTCCTCCCTATACTTATTCGTGTCGAATTAGGGTTTCTAACCAATCTTGCGCATCCAATAGGCGAGTTTGTGTCATTGGATGAACGATTAGGTCTTTTTTGTCCTCCCAAGGCTAATTCTTGTCCAATTAGGGTTTTTAAACAATCTTATGCATCCAATAGGTGTGTTTGTGTCATCGGATGAACAATAAGGTCATTTTCGTCCTCCCAAGGCTTATTCTTCTCCAATTAGGGTTTTTAACCAATCTTGTGCGTCCAATAGGTGTGTTTATGTCATTGGATGAACAATTAGGTCATTTTCGTCCGCCCAAGGCTAATTCTTGCCCAATTAGGGTTTTTATCCAATCTTGTGTATCCAATATGTGTTTTTGTGTCATTGGATGAACAATTAGGTCATTTTCATCCTCCCCTAGACTTATTCTTGTCCAATAAGGGTTTCTAACAAATCTTGTGCATCCAATAGGTGAGTTTGTGTCTTTGGATGAACAATTAGGTCATTTTCGTCCGCCCAAGGCTACTTCTTGTCCAATTAGAGTTTTTAACGAATCATGTGCATCCAATAGGTGTTTTTGTGTCATTGGATGAACATTTAGGTCATTTTCGTCCTCCCTAGTCTTATTCCTGTCCAATAAGGGTTTCTAACCAATCTTGTACATGCAATAGGTGTGTTTGTGTCATTGGATGATTAATTAGGTCATTTTCGTCCGCCCTAGGCTAATTCTTGTCCAATTAGGGTTTTTAACCAATCTTGTGCATCCAATAGGTGTTTTTGTGTCATTGGATGAACATTTAGGTCATTTCGTCCTCCCTATACTTATTCGTGTCCAATAAGGGTTTCTAACCAATCTTGTGCATCAAATAGGTGAGTTTGTGTCATTGGATGAATGATTAGGTCATTTTCGGCCGCACAAGGCTAATTCTTGTCCAATTAGGGTTTTTAACCAACTTGTGCATCCAATAGGTGTTTTTGTGTCATTGGATTAACATTTAGGTCATTTTCGTCCTCCCAATGCTTATTCCTGTCCAATTAGGGTTTCTAACCAATCTTGTGCATCCAATAGTTGAGTTTGTTTTCATTAGATGAACAATTAGGTCATTTTTGTCCCCCCTAGGCTAATTCTTGTCCAATTATGGTTTTTAGCCAATCTTGTGCATCCATAGGTGTTTTTGTGTTATTGGATGAATATTTAGGTCATTTTTGTCCTCCCTATAATTAATCTTGTCCAATTAGGGTTTTGAACCAATCTTGTGCATCCAATAGGTGTTTTTGTGTCATTGGACGAACAAATAGGTCATTTTCGTCCGCCCTTGGCTAATTCTTGTCCAATTACGGTTTCTAACCAATCTTGTGAATCCTATAGGTGTGTTTGTGTCATTGGATGAACATTTAGGTCATTTTCGTCCTCCTTAGGCTTATTCTTCTCCAATTAGGGTTTCTAAACAATCTTGTGCATTCAATAGGTTTGTTTGTGTCATTGGATGAACACTTAGGTCATTTTCGTCTGCCCTAGGCTAATTCTTTTCCAATTAGGGTTTTTAAACAATCTTGTGCATCCGTTACTTGAGTTTGTATCATAAGATCAACAATTAGGTCATTTTCGTCCCCCCCTTTGCTAATTCTTGTCCAATTAGGGTTTTTTGCCAATCTTGTGCATCCATTGGTGTTTTTGGGTCATTGGATGAATATTTAGCTCATTTTCGTCCTCCCTACAATTAATCTTGTCCAATTAGGGTTTTTAACCAATCTTGTGCATCCAATAGGTGTTTTTGTGTCATTGGACGAACAATTAGGTCATTTTCTTCCGCCCTTGGTTAATTCTTGTCCAATTATGGTTTTTAGCCAATCTTGTGCATCCAATAGGTGTTTTTGGGTCATTGGATGAATATTTAGGTCATTTTCGTCCTCCCTACAATTAATCTTGTCCAATTAGGGTTTTTAACCAATCTTGTGCATCCATAGGTGTTTTTGTGTCATTGGATGAATATTTAGGTCATTTTCGTCCTCCCAACAATTAATATTGTCCAATTAGGGTTTTTAACCAATGTTGTGCATCCAATAGGTGTTTTTGTGTCATTGGACGAACAAATAGGTCATTTTCGTCCGCCCTTGGCTAATTCTTGTGCATCCTATAGGTGTGTTTGTGTCATTGGATGAACATTTAGGTCATTTTCGTCCTCCTTAGGCTTATTCTTCTCCAATTAGGGTTGCTAAACAATCTTGTGCATTCAATAGGTTTGTTTGTGTCATTGGATGAACAATTAGGTCATTTTCGTCCGCCCAAGGCTAATTCTTGTCCAATTAGGGTTTTTAAACAATCTTATGCATCCAATAGGTGTGTTTGTGTCATTGGATGAACAATAAGGTCATTTTCGTCCTCCCAAGGTTTATTCTTGTCCAATTAGGGTTTTTAACCAATCTTGTGCGTCCAATAGGTGTGTTTATGTTATTGGATGAACAATTAGGTCATTTTCCTCCGCCCAACGCTAATTCTTGCCCAATTAGGGTTTTTATCCAATCTTGTGCATCCAATTGATGATTTTGTGTCATTGGATGAACATTTAGGTCATTTTCGTCCGCCCTAAACTAATTCTTGTCCAATTAGTGTTTTTACCCAATCTTGTGTATCCAATAGGTGTTTTTTTGTCATTGGATGAACATATAGGTCATTTTCATCCTCCCCTAGGCTTATTCTTGTCCAATTAGGGTTTCTAACAAATCTTGTGCATCCAATAGGTGAGTTTGTGTCATTAGATGAACAATTAGGTCATTTTCGTCAGCCCAAGGCTACTTCTTGTCCAATTAGGGTTTTTAACCAATCATGTGCATCCAATATGTGTTTTCGTGTCATTGGATGAACATTTAGGTCATTTTCGTCCTCCCTAGTCTTATTCGTGTCCAGTAAGGGTTTCTATCAAATCTTGTGCATGCAATAGGTGTGTTTGTGTCATTGGATGATTAATTAGGTCATTTTCATCCCCCCTAGGCTAATTCTTGTCCAATTACGGTTTTCAACGAATCTTGTGCATCCAATAGGTGTTTTTGTGTCATTGGATGAACATATAGGTCATTTCGTCCTCCCTATACTTATTCGTGTCCAATTAGGGTTTGTTACCTATCTTGTGCATCCAATAGGTGAGTTTGTGTCATTGGATGAACGATTAGGTCATTTTTTTCAGGCCAAGGCTAATTCTTGTCCAATTAGGGTTTTTAGCCAATCTTGTGCATCCATAGGTGTTTTTGGGTCATTGGATGAATATTTAGGTCATTTTCGTCCTCCCTGCAATTAATCTTGTCCAATTAGGGTTTTTAACCAAACTTGTGCATCCAATAGATGTTTTTGTGTCATTGGATGAACAAATAGGTCATTTTCGTCCGCCCTTGGCTAATTCTTGTCCAATTACGGTTTCTAACCAATCTTGTGCATCCTATAGGTGTGTTGGTGTCATTGGATGAACATTTAGGTCATTTTCGTCCTCCTTAGGCTTATTCTTCTCCAATTAGGGTTTCTAACCAATCTTGTGCATCCTATAGGTGTGTTTGTGTCATTGGATGAACATTTAGGTCATTTTCGTCCACCCTAGGCTTATTCCTGTCCAATTAGGGTTTCTAACCAATCTTGTGCATCCTATAGGTGTGTTTGTTTCATTAGATGAACATTTAGGTCATTTTCGTCCTCCCTAGGCTTATTCTTGTTTAATTAGGATTTCTAAACAATCTTGTGCTTCTAATAGGTGTGTTTGTGTCATTGGATGAACATTTAGGTCATTTTCGACCTCCCTAGGCTTATTCTTCTCCAATTAAGGGTTCTAACTAATCTTGTGCATCCAATAGGTGTGTTTGTGTCATTGGATGAATAATAAGGTCTCTTTCGTCCTCCCTAGGCTTATTCATGTTTAATTAGGGTTTCTAAACAATCGTGTGCATCCAATAGGTGTGTTTGTGTCATTGGATGAACATTTAAGTCATTTTCGTCCACCCTAGGCTTATTCCTGTCCAATTAGGGTTTCTAACCAATCTTGCGACCCCCTTAGGCTAATTCTTGTCCAATTAGGGTTTTTAGCCAATCTTGTGCATCAATAGTTGTTTTTGTGTCATTGGATGAATATTTAGGTCATTTTCGTCCTCCCTACAATTAATCTTGTCCAATTAGGGTTTTTAACCAATCTTGTGCATCCAATAGGTGTTTTTGGGTCATTGCACCAACAAATAGATCATTTTCGTCCGCCCTTGGCTAATTCTTGTCCAATTAGGGTTTCTAACCAATCATGTGCATCCTATAGGTGTGTTTGTGTCATTGGATGAACATTTAGGTCGTTTTCGTCCTCCGTAGGCTTATTCTTCTCCAATTAGGGTTTCTAAACAATCTTGTGCATTCAATAGGTTTGTTTGTGTCATTGGATGAACAATTATGTCATTTTCGTCTGCCCTAGGCTAATTCTTTTCCAATTAGGGTTATTAAATAATCTTGTGCATCCGATAGGTGAGTTTGTTTCATAAGATGAACAATTAGGTCATTTTCGTCCCCCCTAGGCTAATTCTTGTCCAATTAGGGTTTTTAGCCAATCTTGTGCATCCATAGGTGTTTTTGTGTCATTGGATTATTCAGGTCATTTTCGTCCTCCCTAAAATTAATGTTGTCCAATTAGGGTTTTTAACCAATCTTGTGCATCCAATTAGTGTTTTTGCGTCATTGGATGAATATTTAGCCCATTTTCGTCCTCCCTATAATTAATCTTGTCCAATTAGGGTTTTTAACCAATCTTGTGCATCCAATAGGTGTTTTTGTGTCATTGGACGAACAATTAGGTCATTTTCGTCCGCCCTTGTCTAATTCTTGCCTAATTAGGGTTTTTAACCAATCTTGTGCATCCAATAGCTGTTTTTGTATCATTGGATGAACATTTAGGTCATTTTCTTCCTCCCTAGGTTTATTCTTGTCCAATAAGGATTTCAAACCATTCTTGTGCATCCAATAGGTGAGTTTGTTTCATTAGATGAACAATTAGGTCATTTTCATCCCCCCTAGGCTAATTCTTGTCCAATTAAGGTTTCTAACCAATCTTGTGCATCCAATAGGTGTGTTTGAGTCATTGGATGAACAATTAGGTCATTTTCAGTCTCCGTAAGCTTATTCTTGTTCAATTAGGGTGTTTAACCAATCTTGTGCATCCAATAGGTGTGATTGTGTCATTGGGTGAACATTTAGGTCATTTTCGTCCTCCCTAGGCTTATTCTTGATTAAAAAGCGTTTCTAAACAATCTTGTCCATCCAATAGGTGTGTTTGTGTCATTGGATGAACATTTAGGTCATTTTCGACCTCCTTAGGCTTATTCTTCTCCAATTAAGGTTTCTAATTAATCTTGTGCATCCAATAGGTGTGTTTGTGTCAATGGATGAATAATTAGGTCTCTTTCGTCCTCCCTAGGCTTATTCTTGTTTAATTAGGGTTTCTAAACAATCTTGTGCATCCAATAGGTGTGTTTGTGTCATTGGATGAACAAATAGGGCTCTTTCGTCCTCCCTCGGCTTATTCTTGTCCAATTAGGGTTTTTAACCAGTCTTGTGCATCCAATAGGTGTGTTTTTTTCATTGGATGAACATTTAGGTCATTTTCGTCCTCCCTAGGCTTATTCTTGTTTAATTAGGTTTTCTAAACAATCTTGTGCTTCTAATAGGTGTGTTTGTGTCATTGGATGAACATTTAGGTCATTTTCGACCTCCCTAGGCTTATTCTTCTCCAATTAAGGTTTCTAACTAATCTTGTGCATCCAATAGGTGTGTTTGTGTCATTGGATGAATAATTAGGTATCTTTCGTCCTCCCTAGGCTTATTCTTGTTTAATTAGGATTTCTAAACAATCTTGTGCTTCTAATAGGTGTGTTTGTGTCATTGGATGAACATTTAGGTCATTTTCGACCTCCCTAGGCTTATTCTTCTCCAATTAAGGTTTCTAACTAATCTTGTGCATCCAATAGGTGTGTTTGTGTCTTTGGGTGAACATTTATGTCTCATTCGTCCTCCCCAGGCTTATTCTTGTTTAATTAGGGTTTCTAAACAATCGTGTGCATCCAATAGGTGTGTTTGTGTCATTGGATGAACAATTAGGTCTCTTTCGTCCTCCCTTGGCTTACTCTAGTCCAATTAGGGTTTCTAACCAATCTTGTGCATCCAATAGGGGTGTTTGTGTCATTGGATGAACATATAGGTCATTTTCGTCCTCCCTAGGATTATTCTTCTCCAATTAAGGTTTCTAAGTAATCTTGTGCATCCAATAGGTGTGTTTGTGTCATTGGATGAACAATTAGGTCTCTTTCGTCCTACCTTGGCTTATTCTAGTCCAATTAGGGTTTTTAACTAATCTTGTGCATCCAATAGGTGTGTTTGTGTCATTGGATGAACATATAGGTCATTTTCGTCCTCCCTAGACTTATTCTTGTCCAATTAGGGTTTTCAACCAATCTTGTGCATCGAATAAGTTCATTTGTGTCGTTGGATGAACAATTAGGTCATTTTCGTCTTCCCTAGGCTTATTCTTGAGCAATTAGGGTTTCTAACCAATCTTGTGCATCCAATAGGTGTGTTTGAGTCATTGGATGAAAAATTAGGTCATTTTCGGCCTCCCAAGGCTTATTCTTGTCCAATTAGGGTTTTTAACCAATGTTGTGCATCAAATAGGTGTGATTGTGTTAGGGGATGAACATTTACGTCGATTTCGTCTTCCCTAGGTTTACTCTTGTTTAATTAGCGTTTCTAAATAATCTTGTGCATCCAATAGGTGTGTTTGTGTCATTGAATGAACAATTAGGTCTCTTTCGTCCTCCCTTGGCTTATTCTAGTCCAATTAGGGTTTCTAACCAATCTTATGCATCCAATAAGTGTGTTTGTGTCATTGGATGAACATATAGGTCATTTTCGTCCTCCCTAGGATTATTCTTCTATAATGAAGGTTTCAAAGTAATGTTGTGCATCCAATAGGTGTGTTTGTGTCATTGGATGAACAATTAGGTCTCTTTCGTCCTCCCTAGGCTTATTCTTGTTTAATTAGGGTTTCTAAACAAATTTTGTGCACCCAATAGGTGTGTTTGTGTCATTGGATGAACATATAGGTCATTTTCGTCCTCCCTAGGCTTATTCTTGTCCAATTAAGGTTTTCAACAAATCTTGTGCATCGAATAAGTTCATTTGTGTCGTTGGATGAACAATTAGGTCATTTTCGTCTTCGCTAGGCTTATTCTTGACCAATTAGGGTTTCTAACCAATCTTGTGCATCCAATAGGTGCGTTTGAGTCATTGGATGAACAATTAGGTCATTTTTGGTCTCCGTAGGTTTATTCTTGTTCAATTAGGGTGTTTAACCAATCTTGTGCATCCAATAGGTGTGTTTGTGTCATTGGATGAACAATTAGGTCATTTTCGTCCTCCCAATGCTTATTCTTGTCCAATTAGGGTTTCTAACCAATCTTGTGCATCCAATTGGTGTGTTTATGTCATTTGATGAACATTTAGGTCATTTTCGTCCTCCCTAGGGTTATTCTTGTCCAATAAGGGTTTTCATCCAAACTTGTGCATCGTATAAGTTCATTTGTGTCATTGGGTAAACAATTAGGTAATTTTCGTCCCCCCTAGGCTTATTCTTGTCCTATTAGGGTTTCTAAACAATCTTGTGAATCCAATAGGTGTGTTTGGGTCATTGGATGAACATTTAGGTCATTTTCGTCCACCCGTGGCTTATTCTTGTCCAATTAGGGTTTCCATCTAGTCTTGTGCATCGAATAAGTTGATTTGTGTCATTGGATGAACAATTAGGTCATTTTCGGTCTCCCTAGGGTTATTCTTGTCCAATTAGGGTATTTAACCAATCTTGTGCATCCAATAGGTGTGTTTGTGTCATTGGGTGATCATTTATGTCTTTTACGTCCTCCCTAGGCTTATTGTTGTTTAATTAGGGTTTCTAAACAATCTTGTGCATCTAATAGGTGTGTTTGTGTCATATGATGAACATTTAGGTCATTTTCGGTCTCCCAAGGCTTATTCTTGTCCAACTATGGTTTTTAACTAATCTTGTGCATCCAATAGGTGTGATTGTGTCATTGGGTGAACATTTAGGTCATTTTCGTCCTCCCTAGGCTTATTCTTGTTTAATTAGCGTTTCTAAACAATCTTGTGCATCCAATAGGTGTGTTTGTTTCATTGGATGAACATTTACGTCATTTTGGACCTCCCTAGGCTTATTCTTCTCCAATTAAGGTTTCTAACTAATCTTGTGCATCCAATAGGTATGTTTGTGTCATTGGATGAATAATTAGGTCTCTTTCGTCCTCCCTAGGCCTATTCTTGTTTAATTAGGGTTTCTAAACAATCATGTGCATCCAATAGGTGTGTTTGTGTCATTGAATGTACAAATAGGTATCTTTCGTCCTCCGTCGGCTTATTCTTGTCCAATTAGGGTTTCTAACCAATCTTGTGCATCCAATAGGTGTGTTTGTGTCATTGGATGAACATTTAGGTGATTTTCGTCCTACCTAGGCTTATTCTTGTTTAATTAGGGTTTCTAAACAATCTAGTGCATCCAATAGGTGTGTTTGTGTCATTGGATGAACATTTAGGTCATTTTCGACCTCCTTAGGCTTATTCTTCTCCAATTAAGGTTTCTAATTAATCTTGTGCATCCAATAGGTGTGTTTGTGTCAATGGATGAATAATTAGGTCTCTTTCGTCCTCCCTAGGCTTATTCTTGTTTAATTAGGGTTTCTAAACAATCTTGTGCATCCAATAGGTGTGTTTGTGTCATTGGATGAACAAATAGGGCTCTTTCGTCCTCCCTCGGCTTATTCTTGTCCAATTAGGGTTTTTAACCAGTCTTGTGCATCCAATAGGTGTGTTTTTTTCATTGGATGAACATTTAGGTCATTTTCGTCCTCCCTAGGCTTATTCTTGTTTAATTAGGATTTCTAAACAATCTTGTGCTTCTAATAGGTGTGTTTGTGTCATTGGATGAACATTTAGGTCATTTTCGACCTCCCTTGGCTTATTCTTCTCCAATTAAGGGTTCTAACTAATCTTGTGCATCCAATAGGTGTGTTTGTGTCATTGGATGAATAATAAGGTCTCTTTCGTCCTCCCTAGGCTTATTCATGTTTAATTAGGGTTTCTAAACAATCGTGTGCATCCAATAGGTGTGTTTGTGTCATTGGATGAACAATTAGGTCTCTTTCGTCCTCCCTTGGCTTATTCTAGTCCAATTAGGGTTTCTAACCAATCTTGTGCATCCAATAGGTGTGTTTGTGTCATTGGATGAACAAATAGGTCTCTTTCGTCCTCCCTCGGCTTATTCTTGTCCAATTAGGGTTTCTAACCAATCTTGTGCATCCAATAGGTGTGTTTGTGTCATGGGAAGAGCATTTAGGTAATTTTCGTCGTCCCAAGGCTTATTCCTGTCCAATTAGGGTTTCCAACCAATCTTGTGCATCGAATAAGTTGATTTGTGTCATTGGATGAACAATTATGTCATTTTCGTCCTCCCTAGGCTTATTCTTGTCCAATAAGGGTTTCTAACCAATCTTGTGCATCCAATAGATGTGTTTGGGTCACTGGATGAATAATTAGGTCATTTTCGTCCTCCCTAGGGTTATTCTTGTCCAATTAGGGTGAACATTTATGTCTCTTTCGTCCGCCCTCGGCTTATTCTTGTTTAATTTGGGTTTCTAAACAATCTTGTGCACGTAACAGGTGTGTTTGTGTCATTGGATGAAAAATTAGGTCATTTTCGGCCTCCCAAGGCTTATTCTTGTCCAATTAGGGTTTTTAACCAATCTTGTGCATCAAATAGGTGTGATTGTGTCATTGGATGAACAATTAGGTCATTTTCGTCCTCCCTATGCTTATTCATGTCCAATTAGGGTTTCTAACCAATCTTGTGCATCCAATTGGTGTGTTTATGTCATTTGATGAACATTTAGGTCATTTTCGTCCTCCCTAGGGTTATTCTTGTCCAATTAGGGTTTTCAACCAACCTTGTGCATCGTATAAGTTCATTTGTGTCATTGGGTAAACAATTAGGTAATTTTCGTCCTCCTTAGGCTTATTCTTGTCCTATTAGGGTTTCTAAACAATCTTATGAATCCAATAGGTGTGTTTGGGTCATTGGATGAACATTTAGGTCATTTTCATCCTTCCTAGGCTTATTCTTGTCCAATTAGGGACTTTAACCAATCTTGTGCATCTAATAGGTGTGGTTGTGTCATTGGGTGAACATTTATGTCTCTTTCGTCCTCCCTAGGCTTATTGTTGTTTAATTAGGGTTTCTAAACAATCTTGTGCATCTAATAGGTGTGTTTGTGTCATAGGATGAACATTTATGTCTCATTCGTCCTCCCCAGGCTTATTCTTGTTTAATTAGGGTTTTTAAATAATCTTGTGCATTCAATAGGTGTGATTGTGTCATTGGGTGAACATTTAGGTCATTTTCGTCCTCCCTAGGCTTATTCTTGTTTAATTAGGGTAACTAACCAATCTTGTGCATCCAATAGGTGTGTTTGTGTCATTGGACGAACATTTAGGTCATTTTCGACCTCCCTAGGATTATTCTTCTCCAATTAAGGTTTCTAAGTAATCTTGTGCATCCAATAGGTGTGTTTGTGTCATTGGATGAACAATTAGGTCTCTTTCGTCCTCCCTAGGCTTATTCTTGTTTAATTAGGGTTTCTGAACAAATTTTTTGCATCCAATAGGTGTGTTTGTGTCATTGGATGAACAATTAGGTCTCTTTCGTCCTACCTTCGCTTATTCTATTCCAATTAGGGTTGCTAACCAATCTTGTGCATCCAATAGGTGTGTTTGTGTCATTGGATGAACATTTAGGTCATTTTCGTCGTCCCCAGGCTTAATCTTGTCCAATTAGGGCTTCCAACCAATCTTGTGCATCGAATAAGTTCATTTGTGTCGTTGGATGAACAATTAGGTCATTTTCGTCTTCCCTAGGCTTATTCTTGACCAATTAGGGTTTCTAACCAATCTTGTGCATCCAATAGGTGTGTTTGAGTCATTGGACGAACAATTAGGTCATTTTCGGTCTCCATAGGCTTATTCTTGTCCAATTAGGGTTTTTAACCAATCTTGTGCATCCAATAGGTGTGTTTGTGTCATTGGGTGAACATTTATGTCTCTTTCGTCCTCCCAAGGTTTATTCTTGTTTAATTAGGGTTTCTAAACAATCTTGTGCATCTAATAGGTGTGTTTGTGTCATTGGATGAACATTTAAGTCATTTTCGGTCTCCCAAGGCTTATTGTTGTCCAATTAGGGTTTTTAACCAATCTTGTGCATCCAATACGTGTGATTGTGTCATTGGATGAACATTTAGGTCATTTTCGACCTCCCTAGGCTTATTCTTCTCCAATTAAGGTTTCTAACTAATCTTGTGCATCCAATAGGTGTGTTTGTGTCATTGGATGAATAATTAGGTATCTTTCGTCCTCCCTAGGCTTATTCTTGTTTAGTTAGGGTTTCAAAACAATCCTGTGGATCCAATAGGTGTGTTTGTGTCATTGGATGAACAAATAGGTCTCTTTCGTCCTCCCTCAGCTTATTCTTGTCCAATTAGGGTTTTTAACCAATTAGGGTTTTTAACCAATCTTGTGCGTCCAATAGGTGTGTTTGTGTCTTTGGGTGAACATTTATGTCTCATTCGTCCTCTAGAGGCTTATTCTTGTTTAATTAGGGTTTCTAAACAATCGTGTGCATCCAATAGGTGTGTTTGTGTCATTGGATGAACAATTAGGTCTCTTTCGTCCTCCCTTGGCCTACTCTAGTCCAATTAGGGTTTCTAACCAATCTTGTGCATCCAATAGGTGTGTTTGTGTCATTGGATGAACATATAGGTCATTTTCGTCCTCCCTAGGCTTATTCTTGTCCAATTAGGGTTTTTAACCAATCTTGTGCATCCAATAGGTGTGTTTGTGTCATTGGGTGAACATTTATGTCTCTTTCGTCCTCCCTAGGTTTATTCTTGTTTAATTAGGGTTTCTAAACAATCTTGTGCATCTAATAGGTGTGTTTGTGTCATTGGATGAACATTTAAGTCATTTTCGGTCTCCCAAGGCTTATTCTTGTCCAATTAGGGTTTTTAACCAATCTTGTGCATCCAATACGTGTGATTGTGTCATTGGATGAACATTTAGGTCATTTTCGACCTCCCTAGGCTTATTCTTCTCCAATTAAGGTTTGTAACTAATCTTGTGCATCCAATAGGTGTGTTTGTGTCATTGGATGAATAATTAGGTATCTTTCGTCCTCCCTAGGCTTATTCTTGTTTAATTAGGGTTTCAAAACAATCTTGTGGATCCAATAGGTGTGTTTGTGTCATTGGATGAACAAATAGGTCTCTTTCGTCCTCCCACAGCTTATTCTTGTCCAATTAGGGTTTTTAACCAATCTTGTGCGTCCAATAGGTGTGTTTGTGTCTTTGGGTGAACATTTATGTCTCATTCGTCCTCGAGAGGCTTATTCTTGTTTAATTAGGGTTTCTAAAGAACCGTGTGCATCCAATAGGCGTGTTTGTGTCATTGGATGAACAATTAGGTCTCTTTCGTCCTCCCTTGGCTTACTCTAGTCCAATTAGGGTTTCTAACCAATCTTGTGCATCCAATAGGTGTGTTTGTGTCATTGGATGAACATATAGGTCATTTTCGTCCTCCCTAGGATTATTCTTCTCCAATTAAGGTTTCTAAGTAATCTTGTGCATCCAATAGGTGTGTATGTGTCATTGGATGAACAATTAGGTCTCTTTCGTCCTCCCTAGGCTTATTCTTGTTTAATTAGGGTTTCTAAACAAATTTTTTGCATCCAATAGGTGTGTTTGTGTCATTGGATGAACAATTAGGTGTCTTTCGTCCTACCTTGGCTTATTCTAGTCCAATTAGGGTTTTTAACTAATCTTGTGCATCCAATAGGTGTGTTTGTGTCATTGGATGAACATATAGGTCATTTTCGTCCTCCCTAGGCTTATTCTTGTCCAATTAGGGTTTTCAACCAATCTTGTGCATCGAATAAGTTCATTTGTGTCGTTGGATGAACAATTAGGTCATTTTCGTCTTCCCTAGGCTTATTCTTGAGCAATTAGGGTTTCTAACCAATCTTGTGCATCCAATAGGTGTGTTTGAGTCATTGGATGAACAATTACGTCATTTTCGGTCTCCCTAGGGTTATTCTTGTCCAATTAGGGTAAACATTTAAGTCTCTTTTGTCCTCCCTCGGCTTATTCTTGTTTAATTCGGGTTTCTAAACAATCTTTTGCATGTAACAGGTGTGTTTGTGTCATTGGATGAAAAATTAGGTCATTTTCGGCCTCCCAAGGCTTATTCTTGTCCAATTAGGGTTTTTAACCAATCTTGTGCATCAAATAAGTGTGATTGTGTTAGGGGATGAACATTTACGTCATTTTCGTCTTCCCTAGGTTTACTCTTGTTTAATTAGGGTTTCTAAACAATCTTGTGAATCCAATAGGTGTGTTTGTGTCATTGAATGAACAATTAGGTCTCTTTCGTCCTCCCTTGGCTTATTCTAGTCCAATTAGGGTTTCTAACCAATCTTATGCATCCAATATGTGTGTTTGTGTCATTGGATGAACATATAGGTCATTTTCGTCCTCCCTAGGATTATTCTTCTACAATTATGGTTTCAAAGTAATCTTGTGCATCCAATAGGTGTGTTTGTGTCATTGGATGAACAATTAGGTCTCTTTCGTCCTCCCTAGGCTTATTCTTGTTTAATTAGGGTTTCTAAACAAATTTTGTGCACCCAATAGGTGTGTTTGTGTCATTGGATGAACAATTTGGTCTCTTTCGTCCTACCTTGTCTTATTCTAGTCCAATTAGCGTTTCTAACCAATCTTGTGCATCCAATAGGTGTATTTGTGTCATTGGATGAACATATAGGTCATTTTCGTCCTCCCTAGGCTTATTCTTGTCCAATTAAGGTTTTCATCAAATCTTGTGCATCGAATAAGTTCATTTGTGTCGTTGGATGAACAATTAGGTCATTTTCGTCTTCCCTAGGCTTATTCTCGACGAATTAGGGTTTTTAACCAATCTTGTGCATCCAATAGGTACGTTTGAGTCATTGGATGAACAATTAGGTCATTTTCGGTCTCCGTAGGCTTATTCTTGTTCAATTAGGGTGTTTAACCAATCTTGTGCATCCAATAGGTGTGTTTGTGTCATTGGATGAACAATTAGGTCATTTTCGTCCTCCCAATGCTTATTCTTGTCCAATTAGGGTTTCTAACCAATCTTGTGCATCGTATAAGTTCATTTGTGTCATTGGGTAAACAATTAGGTCATTTTCGGTCTCCGTAGGCTTATTCTTGTCCTATTAGGGTTTCTAAACAATCTTATGAATCCAATAGGTGTGTTTGGGTCATTGGATGAACATTTAGGTCATTTTCGTCCTCACTAGGTTTATTCTTGTCCAATTAGGGTTTTTAACCAATCTTGTGCATCCAATAGGTGTGTTTGTGTCATTGGGTGAACATTTATGTCTCTTTCGTCCTCCCTAGGCTTATTGTTGTTTAATTAGGGTTTCTAAACAATCTTGTGCATCTAATAGGTGTGTTTGTGTCATAGGATGAACATTTAGGTCATTTTCGGTCTCCCAAGGCTTATTGTTGTCCAATTAGGGTTTTTAAATAATCTTGTGCATTCAATAGGGGTGATTGTGTCATTGGGTGAACATTTAGGTCATTTTCGTCCTCCCTAGGCTTATTCTTGTTTAATTAGGGTAACTAAACAATCTTGTGCAACCAATAGGTGTGTTTGTGTCAATGGATGAACATTAAGGTCATTTTCGACCTCCCTAGGCTTATTCTTCTCCAATTAAGGTTTCTAACTAATCTTATGCATCCAATAGGTATGTTTAAGTCATTGGATGAACAATTAGGTCATTTTCGGTCTCCGTAGGCTTATTCTTGTTTAATTAGGGTTTCTAAACAATCATGTGCATCCAATAGGCGTGTTTGTGTCATTGGATGAACAATTAGGTCATTTTCGTCCTCCCTCGGCTTATTCTTGTCCAATTAGAGTTTCTAACCAATCTTGTGCATCCAATAGGTGTGTTTGTGTCATTGGATGAACATTTAGGTCATTTTCGTCGTCCCTAGGATTAATCTTGTCCAATTAGGGTTTCCAACCAATCTTGTGCATCAAATATGTTCATTTGTGTCGGTGGATGAACAATTAGGTCATTTTCGTCTTCCCTAGGCTTATTCTTGACCAATTAGGGTTTCTTAACAATCTTATGAATCCAATAGGTGTGTTTGGGTCATTGGATGAACATTTAGGTCATTTTGGGTCTCCGTAGGCTTATTCTTGTCCAATTAGGGTTTTTAACCAATCTTGTGCATCCAATAGGTGTGTTTGTCTCATTGGGTGAACATTTATGTCTCTTTCGTGCTCCCTAGGCTTATTGTTGTTTAATTAGGGTTTCTAAACAATCTTGTGCATCTAATAGGTGTGTTTGTGTCATAGGTTGAACATTTAGGTCATTTTCGGTCTCCCAAGGCTTATTCTTGTCCAATTAGGGTTTTTAAATAATCTTGTGCATTCAATAAGGGTGATTGTGTCATTGGGTGAACATTTAGGTCATTTTCGTCCTCCCTAGGCTTATTCTTGTTTAATTAGGGTAACTAAACAATCTTGTGCAACCAATAGGTGTGTTTGTGTCAATGGATGAACATTTAGGTCATTTTCGACCTCCCTAGGCTTATTCTTCTCCAATTAAGGTTTCTAACTAATCTTATGCATCCAATAGGTATGTTTAAGTCATTGGATGAACAATTAGGTCATTTTCGGTCTCCGTAGGCTTATTCTTGTTTAATTAGGGTTTCTAAACAATCATGTGCATCCAATAGGCGTGTTTGTGACATTGGATGAACAATTAGGTCATTTTCGTCCTCCCTCGGCTTATTCTTGTCCAATTAGGGTTTCTAACCAATCTTGTGCATCCAATAGGTGTGTTTGTGTCATTGGATGAACATTTAGGTCATTTTCGTCGTCCCTAGGCTTAATCTTGTCCAATTAGGGTTTCCAACCAATCTTGTGCATCAAATAAGTTCATTTGTGTCGTTGGATGAACAATTAGGTCATTTTCGTCTTCCCTAGGCTTATTCTTGACCAATTAGGGTTTCTAACCAATCTTGTGCATCCAATAGGTGTGTTTGAGTCATTAGATGAACAATTAGGTCATTTTCGGTCTCCGTAGGCTTAATCTTGTCCAATTAGGGTTTTTAACCAATCTTGTGCATCCAATAGGTGTGTTTGTGTCATTGGGTGAACATTTATGTCTCTTTCGTCCTCCCTAGGCTTATTGTTGTTTAATTAGGGTTTCTAAACAATCTTGTGCATCTAATAGGTGTGTTTGTGTCATAGGATGAACATTTAGGTCATTTTCGTTCTCCCAAGGCTTATTCTTGTCCAATTAGGGTTTTTAAATAATCTTGTGCATTCGTAGGTGTGATTGTGTCATTGGGTGAACATTTAGGTCATTTTCGTCCTCCCTAGGCTTATTCTTGTTTAATTAGGGTAACTAAACAAACTTGTGCAACCAATAGGTGTGTTTGTGACAATGGATGAACATTTAGGTCATTTTCGACCTCCCTAGGCTTATTCTTCTCCAATTAAGGTTTCTAACTAATCTTATGAATCCAATAGGTATGTTTGAGTCATTGGACGAACAATTAGGTCATTTTCGGTCTCCGTAGGCTTATTCTTGTTTAATTAGGGTTTCTAAACAATAATGTGCATCCAATAGGCGTGTTTGTGTCATTGGATGAACAATTAGGTCATTTTCGTCCTCCCTTGTCTTATTCTTGTCCAATTAGGGTTTCTGACCAATCTTGTGCATCCAATAGGTGTGTTTGTGTCATTGGATGAACATTTAGGTCATTTTTGTCGTCCCTAGGCTTAATCTTGTCCAATTAGGGTTTCCAACCAATCTTGTGCATCGAATAAGTTCATTTGTTTCGTTGGATGAACAATTAGGTCATTTTCGTCTTCCCTAGGCTTATTCTTGACCAATTAGGGTTTCTAACCAATCTTGTGCATCCAATAGGTGTGTTTGAGTCATTGGATGAACAATTAGGTCATTTTCGGTCTCCGTAGGCTTATTATTGTCCAATTAGGGTTTTTAACCAATCTTGTGCATCCAATAGGTGTTTTTGTGTCATTGGGTGAACATTTATGTCTCTTTCGTCCTCCCTAGGCTTATTGTTGTTTAATTAGGGTTTCGAAACAATCTTGTGCATCTAATAGGTGTGTTTGTGTCATAGGATGAACATTTAGGTCATTTTCGGTCTCCCAAGGCTTATTCTTGTCCAATTAGGGTTTTTAAATAATCTTGTGCATTCAATAGGTGTGATTGTGTCATTGGGTGAACATTTAGGTCATTTTCGTCCTCCCTAGGCTTATTCTTGTTTAATTAGGGTAACTAAACAATCTTGTGCAACCAATAGGTGTGTTTGTGACAATGGATGAACATTTAGGTCATTTTCGACCTCCCTAGGCTTATTCTTCTCCAATTAAGTTTTCTAACTAATCTTATGCATCCAATAGGTATGTTGAGTCATTGGACGAACAATTAGGTTATTTTCGGTCTCCGTAGGCTTATTCTTGTTTAATTAGGGTTTCTAAACAATCATGTGCATCCAATAGGCGTGTTTGTGTCATTGGATCAACAATTAGGTCATTTTCGTCCTCCCTCGGCTTATTCTTGTCCAATTAGGGTTTCTAACCAATCTTGTGCATCCAATAGGTGTGTTTGTGTCATTGGATGAACATTTAGGTTATTTTCGTCGTCCCTAGGCTTAATCTTGTCCAATTAGGGTTTCCAACCAATCTTGTGCATCGAATAAGTTCATTTGTGTCGTTGGATGAACAATTAGGTCATTTTCGTCTTCCCTAGGCTTATTCTTGACCAATTAGGGTTTCTAACCAATCTTGTGCATCCAATAGGTGTGTTTGAGTCATTGGATGAACAACTAGGTCATTTTCGGTCTCCGTAGGCTTATTATTGTCCAATTAGAGTTTTTAACCAATCTTGTGCATCCAATAGGTGTGTTTGTGTCATTGGATGAACAATTAGGTCTCTTTCGTCCTCCCTAGGCTTATTCTTGTTTAATTAGGGTTTCTAAACAAATTTTGTGCACCCAATAGGTGTGTTTGTGTCATTGGATGAACAATTTGGTCTCTTTCGTCCTACCTTGTCTTATTCTAGTCCAATTAGCGTTTCTAACCAATCTTGTGCATCCAATAGGTGTATTTGTGTCATTGGATGAACATATAGGTCATTTTCGTCCTCCCTAGGCTTATTCTTGTCCAATTAAGGTTTTCATCAAATCTTGTGCATCGAATAAGTTCATTTGTGTCGTTGGATGAACAATTAGGTCATTTTCGTCTTCCCTAGGGTTATTCTCGACGAATTAGGGTTTCTAACCAATCTTGTGCATCCAATAGGTACGTTTGAGTCATTGGATGAACAATTAGGTCATTTTCGGTCTCCGTAGGCTTATTCTTGTTCAATTAGGGTGTTTAACCAATCTTGTGCATCCAATAGGTGTGTTTGTGTCATTGGATGAACAATTAGGTCATTTTCGTCCTCCCAATGCTTATTCTTGTCCAATTAGGGTTTCTAACCAATCTTGTGCATCGTATAAGTTCATTTGTGTCATTGGGTAAACAATTAGGTAATTTTCATCCTCCTTAGGCTTATTCTTGTCCTATTAGGGTTTCTAAACAATCTTATGAATCCAATAGGTGTGTTTGGGTCATTGGATGAACATTTAGGTCATTTTCGTCCTCACTAGGTTTATTCTTGTCCAATTAGGGTTTTTAACCAATCTTGTGCATCCAATAGGTGTGTTTGTGTCATTGGGTGAACATTTATGTCTCTTTCGTCCTCCCTAGGCTTATTGTTGTTTAATTAGGGTTTCTAAACAATCTTGTGCATCTAATAGGTGTGTTTGTGTCATAGGATGAACATTTAGGTCATTTTCGGTCTCCCAAGGCTTATTCTTGTCCAAATAGGGTTTTTAAATAATCTTGTGCATTCAATAGGTGTGATTGTGTCATTTGGTGAACATTTAGGTCATTTTCGTCCTCCCTAGGCTTATTCTTGTTTAATTAGGGTAACTAAACAATCTTGTGCATCCAATAGGTGTGTTTGTGTCAATGGATGAACATTTAGGTCATTTTCGACCTCCCTAGGCTTATTCTTCTCCAATTAAGGTTTCTAACTAATCTTATGCCTCCAATAGGTATGTTTGTGTGATTGGATGAATAATTAGGTCTCTTTCGTCCTCCCTAGGCTTATTCTTGTTTAATTAGGGTTTCTAAACAATCATGTGCATCCAATAGGCGTGTTTGTGTCATTGGATGAACAAATAGGTCGCTTTCGTCCTCCCTCGTCTTATTCTTGTCCAATTAGGGTTTCTAACCAATCTTGTGCATCCAATAGGTGTGTTTGTGTCATTGGATGAACATTTAGGTCATTTTCGTCGTCCCTAGGCTTAATCTTGTCCAATTAGGGTTTCCAACCAATCTTGTGCATCAAATAAGTTCATTTGTGTCGTTGGATGAACAATTAGGTCATTTTCGTCTTCCCTAGGCTTATTCTTGACCAATTAGGGTTTCTAACCAATCTTGTGCATCCAATAGGTGTGTTTGAGTCATTGGATGAACAATTAGGTCATTTTCGGTCTCCGTAGGCTTAATCTTGTCCAATTAGGGTTTTTAACCAATCTTGTGCATCCAATAGGTGTGTTTGTGTCATTGGGTGAACATTTATGTCTCTTTCGTCCTCCCTAGGCTTATTGTTGTTTAATTAGGGTTTCTAAACAATCTTGTGCATCTAATAGGTGTGTTTGTGTCATAGGATGAACATTTAGGTCATTTTCGTTCTCCCAAGGCTTATTCTTGTCCAATTAGGGTTTTTAAATAATCTTGTGCATTCGTAGGTGTGATTGTGTCATTGGGTGAACATTTAGGTCATTTTCGTCCTCCCTAGGCTTATTCTTGTTTAATTAGGGTAACTAAACAAACTTGTGCAACCAATAGGTGTGTTTGTGACAATGGATGAACATTTAGGTCATTTTCGACCTCCCTAGGCTTATTCTTCTCCAATTAAGGTTTCTAACTAATCTTATGAATCCAATAGGTATGTTTGAGTCATTGGACGAACAATTAGGTCATTTTCGGTCTCCGTAGGCTTATTCTTGTTTAATTAGGGTTTCTAAACAATCATGTGCATCCAATAGGCGTGTTAGTGTCATTGGATGAACAATTAGGTCATTTTCGTCCTCCCTCGTCTTATTCTTGTCCAATTAGGGTTTCTGACCAATCTTGTGCATCCAATAGGTGTGTTTGTGTCATTGGATGAACATTTAGGTCATTTTCGTCGTCCCTAGGCTTAATCTTGTCCAATTAGGGTTTCCAACCAATCTTGTGCATCGAATAAGTTCATTTGTTTCGTTGGATGAACAATTAGGTCATTTTCGTCTTCCCTAGGCTTATTCTTGACCAATTAGGGTTTCTAACCAATCTTGTGCATCCAATAGGTGTGTTTGAGTCATTGGATGAACAATTAGGTCATTTTCGGTCTCCGTAGGCTTATTATTGTCCAATTAGGGTTTTTAACCAATCTTGTGCATCCAATAGGTGTTTTTGTGTCATTGGGTGAACATTTATGTCTCTTTCGTCCTCCCTAGGCTTATTGTTGTTTAATTAGGGTTTCGAAACAATCTTGTGCATCTAATAGGTGTGTTTGTGTCATAGGATGAACATTTAGGTCATTTTCGGTCTCCCAAGGCTTATTCTTGTCCAATTAGGGTTTTTAAATAATCTTGTGCATTCAATAGGTGTGATTGTGTCATTGGGTGAACATTTAGGTCATTTTCGTCCTCCCTAGGCTTATTCTTGTTTAATTAGGGTAACTAAACAATCTTGTGCAACCAATAGGTGTGTTTGTGACAATGGATGAACATTTAGGTCATTTTCGACCTCCCTAGGCTTATTCTTCTCCAATTAAGTTTTCTAACTAATCTTATGCATCCAATAGGTATGTTGAGTCATTGGACGAACAATTAGGTTATTTTCGGTCTCCGTAGGCTTATTCTTGTTTAATTAGGGTTTCTAAACAATCATGTGCATCCAATAGGCGTGTTTGTGTCATTGGATCAACAATTAGGTCATTTTCGTCCTCCCTCGGCTTATTCTTGTCCAATTAGGGTTTCTAACCAATCTTGTGCATCCAATAGGTGTGTTTGTGTCATTGGATGAACATTTAGGTTATTTTCGTCGTCCCTAGGCTTAATCTTGTCCAATTAGGGTTTCCAACCAATCTTGTGCATCGAATAAGTTCATTTGTGTCGTTGGATGAACAATTAGGTCATTTTCGTCTTCCCTAGGCTTATTCTTGACCAATTAGGGTTTCTAACCAATCTTGTGCATCCAATAGGTGTGTTTGAGTCATTGGATGAACAATTAGGTCATTTTCGGTCTCCGTAGGCTTATTATTGTCCAATTAGAGTTTTTAACCAATCTTGTGCATCCAATAGGTGTGTTTGTGTCATTGGATGAACAATTAGGTCTCTTTCGTCCTCCCTAGGCTTATTCTTGTTTAATTAGGGTTTCTAAACAAATTTTGTGCACCCAATAGGTGTGTTTGTGTCATTGGATGAACAATTTGGTCTCTTTCGTCCTACCTTGTCTTATTCTAGTCCAATTAGCGTTTCTAACCAATCTTGTGCATCCAATAGGTGTATTTGTGTCATTGGATGAACATATAGGTCATTTTCGTCCTCCCTAGGCTTATTCTTGTCCAATTAAGGTTTTCATCAAATCTTGTGCATCGAATAAGTTCATTTGTGTCGTTGGATGAACAATTAGGTCATTTTCGTCTTCCCTAGGCTTATTCTCGACGAATTAGGGTTTCTAACCAATCTTGTGCATCCAATAGGTACGTTTGAGTCATTGGATGAACAATTAGGTCATTTTCGGTCTCCGTAGGCTTATTCTTGTTCAATTAGGGTGTTTAACCAATCTTGTGCATCCAATAGGTGTGTTTGTGTCATTGGATGAACAATTAGGTCATTTTCGTCCTCCCAATGCTTATTCTTGTCCAATTAGGGTTTCTAACCAATCTTGTGCATCGTATAAGTTCATTTGTGTCATTGGGTAAACAATTAGGTAATTTTCATCCTCCTTAGGCTTATTCTTGTCCTATTAGGGTTTCTAAACAATCTTATGAATCCAATAGGTGTGTTTGGGTCATTGGATGAACATTTAGGTCATTTTCGTCCTCACTAGGTTTATTCTTGTCCAATTAGGGTTTTTAACCAATCTTGTGCATCCAATAGGTGTGTTTGTGTCATTGGGTGAACATTTATGTCTCTTTCGTCCTCCCTAGGCTTATTGTTGTTTAATTAGGGTTTCTAAACAATCTTGTGCATCTAATAGGTGTGTTTGTGTCATAGGATGAACATTTAGGTCATTTTCGGTCTCCCAAGGCTTATTCTTGTCCAATTAGGGTTTTTAAATAATCTTGTGCATTCAATAGGGGTGATTGTGTCATTGGGTGAACATTTAGGTCATTTTCGTCCTCCCTAGGCTTATTCTTGTTTAATTAGGGGAACTAAACAATCTTGTGCAACCAATAGGTGTGTTTGTGTCAATGGATGACCATTTAGGTCATTTTCGACCTCCCTAGGCTTATTCTTCTCCAATTAAGGTTTCTAACTAATCTTATGCATCCAATAGGTATGTTTAAGTCATTGGATGAACAATTAGGTCATTTTCGGTCTCCGTAGGCTTATTCTTGTTTAATTAGGGTTTCTAAACAATCATGTGCATCCAATAGGCGTGTTTGTGTCATTGGATGAACAATTAGGTCATTTTCGTCCTCCCTCGGCTTATTCTTGTCCAATTAGAGTTTCTAACCAATCTTGTGCATCCAATAGGTGTGTTTGTGTCATTGGATGAACATTTAGGTCATTTTCGTCGTCCCTAGGATTAATCTTGTCCAATTAGGGTTTCCAACCAATCTTGTGCATCAAATAAGTTCATTTGTGTCGGTGGATGAACAATTAGGTCATTTTCGTCTTCCCTAGGCTTATTCTTGACCAATTAGGGTTTCTTAACAATCTTATGAATCCAATAGGTGTGTTTGGGTCATTGGATGAACATTTAGGTCATTTTGGGTCTCCGTAGGCTTATTCTTGTCCAATTAGGGTTTTTAACCAATCTTGTGCATCCAATAGGTGTGTTTGTCTCATTGGGTGAACATTTATGTCTCTTTCGTGCTCCCTAGGCTTATTGTTGTTTAATTAGGGTTTCTAAACAATCTTGTGCATCTAATAGGTGTGTTTGTGTCATAGGTTGAACATTTAGGTCATTTTCGGTCTCCCAAGGCTTATTCTTGTCCAATTAGGGTTTTTAAATAATCTTGTGCATTCAATAAGGGTGATTGTGTCATTGGGTGAACATTTAGGTCATTTTCGTCCTCCCTAGGCTTATTCTTGTTTAATTAGGGTAACTAAACAATCTTGTGCAACCAATAGGTGTGTTTGTGTCAATGGATGAACATTTAGGTCATTTTCGACCTCCCTAGGCTTATTCTTCTCGAATTAAGGTTTCTAACTAATCTTATGCATCCAATAGGTATGTTTAAGTCATTGGATGAACAATTAGGTCATTTTCGGTCTCCGTAGGCTTATTCTTGTTTAATTAGGGTTTCTAAACAATCATGTGCATCCAATAGGCGTGTTTGTGTCATTGGATGAACAATTAGGTCATTTTCGTCCTCCCTCGGCTTATTCTTGTCCAATTAGGGTTTCTAACCAATCTTGTGCATCCAATAGGTGTGTTTGTGTCATTGGATGAACATTTAGGTCATTTTCGTCGTCCCTAGGCTTAATCTTGTCCAATTAGGGTTTCCAACCAATCTTGTGCATCAAATAAGTTCATTTGTGTCGTTGGATGAACAATTAGGTCATTTTCGTCTTCCCTAGGCTTATTCTTGACCAATTAGGGTTTCTAACCAATCTTGTGCATCCAATAGGTGTGTTTGAGTCATTGGATGAACAATTAGGTCATTTTCGGTCTCCGTAGGCTTAATCTTGTCCAATTAGGGTTTTTAACCAATCTTGTGCATCCAATAGGTGTGTTTGTGTCATTGGGTGAACATTTATGTCTCTTTCGTCCTCCCTAGGCTTATTGTTGTTTAATTAGGGTTTCTAAACAATCTTGTGCATCTAATAGGTGTGTTTGTGTCATAGGATGAACATTTAGGTCATTTTCGTTCTCCCAAGGCTTATTCTTGTCCAATTAGGGTTTTTAAATAATCTTGTGCATTCGTAGGTGTGATTGTGTCATTGGGTGAACATTTAGGTCATTTTCGTCCTCCCTAGGCTTATTCTTGTTTAATTAGGGTAACTAAACAAACTTGTGCAACCAATAGGTGTGTTTGTGACAATGGATGAACATTTAGGTCATTTTCGACCTCCCTAGGCTTATTCTTCTCCAATTAAGGTTTCTAACTAATCTTATGAATCCAATAGGTATGTTTGAGTCATTGGACGAACAATTAGGTCATTTTCGGTCTCCGTAGGCTTATTCTTGTTTAATTAGGGTTTCTAAACAATCATGTGCATCCAATAGGCGTGTTAGTGTCATTGGATGAACAATTAGGTCATTTTCGTCCTCCCTCGTCTTATTCTTGTCCAATTAGGGTTTCTGACCAATCTTGTGCATCCAATAGGTGTGTTTGTGTCATTGGATGAACATTTAGGTCATTTTCGTCGTCCCTAGGCTTAATCTTGTCCAATTAGGGTTTCCAACCAATCTTGTGCATCGAATAAGTTCATTTGTTTCGTTGGATGAACAATTAGGTCATTTTCGTCTTCCCTAGGCTTATTCTTGACCAATTAGGGTTTCTAACCAATCTTGTGCATCCAATAGGTGTGTTTGAGTCATTGGATGAACAATTAGGTCATTTTCGGTCTCCGTAGGCTTATTATTGTCCAATTAGGGTTTTTAACCAATCTTGTGCATCCAATAGGTGTTTTTGTGTCATTGGGTGAACATTTATGTCTCTTTCGTCCTCCCTAGGCTTATTGTTGTTTAACTAGGGTTTCGAAACAATCTTGTGCATCTAATAGGTGTGTTTGTGTCATAGGATGAACATTTAGGTCATTTTCGGTCTCCCAAGGCTTATTCTTGTCCAATTAGGGTTTTTAAATAATCTTGTGCATTCAATAGGTGTGATTGTGTCATTGGGTGAACATTTAGGTCATTTTCGTCCTCCCTAGGCTTATTCTTGTTTAATTAGGGTAACTAAACAATCTTGTGCAACCAATAGGTGTGTTTGTGACAATGGATGAACATTTAGGTCATTTTCGACCTCCCTAGGCTTATTCTTCTCCAATTAAGGTTTCTAACTAATCTTATGCATCCAATAGGTATGTTGAGTCATTGGACGAACAATTAGGTTATTTTCGGTCTCCGTAGGCTTATTCTTGTTTAATTAGGGTTTCTAAACAATCATGTGCATCCAATAGGCGTGTTTGTGTCATTGGATCAACAATTAGGTCATTTTCGTCCTCCCTCGGCTTATTCTTGTCCAATTAGGGTTTCTAACCAATCTTGTGCATCCAATAGGTGTGTTTGTGTCATTGGATGAACATTTAGGTTATTTTCGTGGTCCCTAGGCTTAATCTTGTCCAATTAGGGTTTCCAACCAATCTTGTGCATCGAATAAGTTCATTTGTGTCGTTGGATGAACAATTAGGTCATTTTCGTCTTCCCTAGGCTTATTCTTGACCAATTAGGGTTTCTAACCAATCTTGTGCATCCAATAGGTGTGTTTGAGTCATTGGATGAACAATTAGGTCATTTTCGGTCTCCGTAGGCTTATTATTGTCCAATTAGAGTTTTTAACCAATCTTGTGCATCCAATAGGTGTGTTTGTGTCATTGGATGAACAATTAGGTCTCTTTCGTCCTCCCTAGGCTTATTCTTGTTTAATTAGGGTTTCTAAACAAATTTTGTGCACCCAATAGGTGTGTTTGTGTCATTGGATGAACAATTTGGTCTCTTTCGTCCTACCTTGTCTTATTCTAGTCCAATTAGCGTTTCTAACCAATCTTGTGCATCCAATAGGTGTATTTGTGTCATTGGATGAACATATAGGTCATTTTCGTCCTCCCTAGGCTTATTCTTGTCCAATTAAGGTTTTCATCAAATCTTGTGCATCGAATAAGTTCATTTGTGTCGTTGGATGAACAATTAGGTCATTTTCGTCTTCCCTAGGCTTATTCTCGACGAATTAGGGTTTCTAACCAATCTTGTGCATCCAATAGGTACGTTTGAGTCATTGGATGAACAATTAGGTCATTTTCGGTCTCCGTAGGCTTATTCTTGTTCAATTAGGGTGTTTAACCAATCTTGTGCATCCAATAGGTGTGTTTGTGTCATTGGATGAACAATTAGGTCATTTTCGTCCTCCCAATGCTTATTCTTGTCCAACTAGGGTTTCTAACCAATCTTGTGCATCGTATAAGTTCATTTGTGTCATTGGGTAAACAATTAGGTAATTTTCATCCTCCTTAGGCTTATTCTTGTCCTATTAGGGTTTCTAAACAATCTTATGAATCCAATAGGTGTGTTTGGGTCATTGGATGAACATTTAGGTCATTTTCGTCCTCACTAGGTTTATTCTTGTCCAATTAGGGTTTTTAACCAATCTTGTGCATCCAATAGGTGTGTTTGTGTCATTGGGTGAACATTTATGTCTCTTTCGTCCTCCCTAGGCTTATTGTTGTTTAATTAGGGTTTCTAAACAATCTTGTGCATCTAATAGGTGTGTTTGTGTCATAGGATGAACATTTAGGTCATTTTCGTTCTCCCAAGGCTTATTCTTGTCCAATTAGGGTTTTTAAATAATCTTGTGCATTCAATAGGTGTGATTGTGTCATTGGGTGAACATTTAGGTCATTTTCGTCCTCCCTAGGCTTATTCTTGTTTAATTAGGGTAACTAAACAATCTTGTGCAACCAATAGGTGTGTTTGTGACAATGGATGAACATTTAGGTCATTTTCGACCTCCCTAGGCTTATTCTTCTCCAATTAAGGTTTCTAACTAATCTTATGCATCCAATAGGTATGTTGAGTCATTGGACGAACAATTAGGTTATTTTCGGTCTCCGTAGGCTTATTCTTGTTTAATTAGGGTTTCTAAACAATCATGTGCATCCAATAGGCGTGTTTGTGTCATTGGATCAACAATTAGGTCATTTTCGTCCTCCCTCGGCTTATTCTTGTCCAATTAGGGTTTCTAACCAATCTTGTGCATCCAATAGGTGTGTTTGTGTCATTGGATGAACATTTAGGTTATTTTCGTCGTCCCTAGGCTTAATCTTGTCCAATTAGGGTTTCCAACCAATCTTGTGCATCGAATAAGTTCATTTGTGTCGTTGGATGAACAATTAGGTTATTTTCGTCTTCCCTAGGCTTATTCTTGACCAATTAGGGTTTCTAAACAATCTTATCAATCCAATTGGTGTGTTTGAGTCATTGGATGAACATTTAGGTCATTTTCGGTCTCCGTAGGCTTATTCTTGTCCAATTAGGGTTTTTAACCAATCTTGTGCATCCGATAGGTGTGTTTGTGACAATGGATGAACATTTAGGTCATTTTCGACCTCCCTAGGCTTATTCTTCTCCAATTAAGGTTTCTAACTAATCTTATGCATCCAATAGGTATGTTTGTGTGATTGGATGAATAATTAGGTCTCTTTCGTCCTCCCTAGGCTTATTCTTGTTTAATTAGGGTTTCTAAACAATCATGTGCATCCAATAGGCGTGTTTGTGTCATTGGATGAACAAATAGGTCTCTTTCGTCCTCCCTCGTCTTATTCTTGTCCAATTAGGGTTTCTAACCAATCTTGTGCATCCAATAGGTGTGTTTGTGTCATTGGATGAACATTTAGGTCATTTTCGTCGTCCCTAGGCTTAATCTTGTCCAATTAGGGTTTCCAACCAATCTTGTGCATCAAATAAGTTCATTTATGTCGTTGGATGAATAATTAGGTCATTTTCGTCTTCCCTAGGCTTATTCTTGACCAATTAGGGTTTCTAACCAATCTTGTGCAACCAATAGGTGTGTTTGTGTCATTGGGTGAACAATTAGGTCATTTTCGTCCTCCCAATGCTTATTCTTGTCCAATTAGGGTTTCGGACCAATCTTGTGCATCCAATAGTTGTGTTTGTGTCATTGGATGAACATTTAGGTCATTTTCGGTCTCCGTAGGCTTATTCTTCTCCAATTAAGGTTTCTAACTAATCTTATGCATCCAATAGGTATGTTTGAGTCATTGGATGAACAATTAGGTCATTTTCGGTCTCCGTAGGCTTATTCTTGTTTAATTAGGGTTTCTAAACAATCATGTGCATCCAATAGGTGTGTTTGTGTCATTGGATGAACAATTAGGTCATTTTCGTCCTCCCTCGGCTTATTCTTGTCCAATTAGGGTTTCTAACCAATCTTGTGCATCCAATAGGTGTGTTTGTGTCATTGGATGAACATTTAGGTCATTTTCGTCGTCCCTAGGCTTAATCTTGTCCAATTAGGGTTTCCAACCAATCTTGTGCATCAAATAAGTTCATTTGTGTCGTTGGATGAACAATTAGGTCATTTTCGTCTTCCCTAGGCTTATTCTTGACCAATTAGGGTTTCTAACCAATCTTGTGCATCCAATAGGTGTGTTTGAGTCATTGGATGAACAATTAGGTCATTTTCGGTCTCCGTAGGCTTATTCTTGTTTAATTAGGGTTTCTAAACAATCATGTGCATCCAATAGGCGTGTTTGTGTCATTGGATGAACAATTAGGTCATTTTCGTCCTCCCTCGGCTTATTCTTGTCCAATTAGGGTTTCTAACCAATCTTGTGCATCCAATAGGTGTGTTTGTGTCATTGGATGAACATTTAGGTCATTTTCGTCGTCCCTAGGCTTAATCTTGTCCAATTAGGGTTTCCAACCAATCTTGTGCATCAAATAAGTTCATTTGTGTCGTTGGATGAACAATTAGGTCATTTTCGTCTTCCCTAGGCTTATTCTTGACCAATTAGGGTTTCTAACCAATCTTGTGCATCCAATAGGTGTGTTTGAGTCATTGGATGAACAATTAGGTCATTTTCGGTCTCCGTAGGCTTAATCTTGTCCAATTAGGGTTTTTAACCAATCTTGTGCATCCAATAGGTGTGTTTGTGTCATTGGGTGAACATTTATGTCTCTTTCGTCCTCCCTAGGCTTATTGTTGTTTAATTAGGGTTTCTAAACAATCTTGTGCATCTAATAGGTGTGTTTGTGTCATAGGATGAACATTTAGGTCATTTTCGGTCTCCCAAGGCTTATTCTTGTCCAAATAGGGTTTTTAAATAATCTTGTGCATTCAATAGGTGTGATTGTGTCATTTGGTGAACATTTAGGTCATTTTCGTCCTCCCTAGGCTTATTCTTGTTTAATTAGGGTAACTAAACAATCTTGTGCATCCAATAGGTGTGTTTGTGTCAATGGATGAACATTTAGGTCATTTTCGACCTCCCTAGGCTTATTCTTCTCCAATTAAGGTTTCTAACTAATCTTATGCCTCCAATAGGTATGTTTGTGTGATTGGATGAATAATTAGGTCTCTTTCGTCCTCCCTAGGCTTATTCTTGTTTAATTAGGGTTTCTAAACAATCATGTGCATCCAATAGGCGTGTTTGTGTCATTGGATGAACAAATAGGTCGCTTTCGTCCTCCCTCGTCTTATTCTTGTCCAATTAGGGTTTCTAACCAATCTTGTGCATCCAATAGGTGTGTTTGTGTCATTGGATGAACATTTAGGTCATTTTCGTCGTCCCTAGGCTTAATCTTGTCCAATTAGGGTTTCCAACCAATCTTGTGCATCAAATAAGTTCATTTGTGTCGTTGGATGAACAATTAGGTCATTTTCGTCTTCCCTAGGCTTATTCTTGACCAATTAGGGTTTCTAACCAATCTTGTGCATCCAATAGGTGTGTTTGAGTCATTGGATGAACAATTAGGTCATTTTCGGTCTCCGTAGGCTTATTCTTGTCCAATTAGGGTTTTTAACCAATCTTGTGCATCCAATAGGTGTGTTTGTGTCATTGGGTGAACATTTATGTCTCTTTCGTCCTCCCTAGGCTTATTGTTGTTTAATTAGGGTTTCTAAACAATCTTGTGCATCTAATAGGTGTGTTTGTGTCATAGGATGAACATTTAGGTCATCTTCGTTCTCCCAAGGCTTATTCTTGTCCAATTAGGGTTTTTAAATAAACTTGTGCATTCAATAGGTGTGATTGTGTCATTGGGTGAACATTTAGGTCATTTTCGTCCTCCCTAGATTTATTCTTGTTTAATTAGGGTAACTAAACAATCTTGTGCAACCAATAGGTGTGTTTGTGACAATGGATGAACATTTAGGTCATTTTCGACCTCCCTAGGCTTATTCTTCTCCAATTAAGGTTTCTAACTAATCTTATGCATCCAATAGGTATGTTTGAGTCATTGGATGAACAATTAGGTCATTTTCGGTCTCCGTAGGCTTATTCTTGTTTCATTAGGGTTTCTAAACAATCATGTGCATCCAATAGGTGTGTTTGTGTCATTGGATGAACATTTAGGTCATTTTCGTCGTCCCTAGGCTTAATCTTGTCCAATTAGGGTTTCCAACCAATCTTGTGCATCGAATAAGTTCATTTGTGTCGTTGGATGAACAATTAGGTCATTTTCGTCTTCCCTAGGCTTATTCTTGACCAATTAGGGTTTCTAACCAATCTTGTGCATCCAATAGGTGTGTTTGAGTCATTGGATGAACAATTAGGTCATTTTCGGTCTCCGTAGGCTTATTATTGTCCAATTAGAGTTTTTAACCAATCTTGTGCATCCAATAGGTGTGTTTGTGTCATTGGATGAACAATTAGGTCTCTTTCGTCCTCCCTAGGCTTATTCTTGTTTAATTAGGGTTTCTAAACAAATTTTGTGCACCCAATAGGTGTGTTTGTGTCATTGGATGAACAATTTGGTCTCTTTCGTCCTACCTTGTCTTATTCTAGTCCAATTAGCGTTTCTAACCAATCTTGTGCATCCAATAGGTGTATTTGTGTCATTGGATGAACATATAGGTCATTTTCGTCCTCCCTAGGCTTATTCTTGTCCAATTAAGGTTTTCATCAAATCTTGTGCATCGAATAAGTTCATTTGTGTCGTTGGATGAACAATTAGGTCATTTTCGTCTTCCCTAGGCTTATTCTCGACGAATTAGGGTTTCTAACCAATCTTGTGCATCCAATAGGTACGTTTGAGTCATTGGATGAACAATTAGGTCATTTTCGGTCTCCGTAGGCTTATTCTTGTTCAATTAGGGTGTTTAACCAATCTTGTGCATCCAATAGGTGTGTTTGTGTCATTGGATGAACAATTAGGTCATTTTCGTCCTCCCAATGCTTATTCTTGTCCAACTAGGGTTTCTAACCAATCTTGTGCATCGTATAAGTTCATTTGTGTCATTGGGTAAACAATTAGGTAATTTTCATCCTCCTTAGGCTTATTCTTGTCCTATTAGGGTTTCTAAACAATCTTATGAATCCAATAGGTGTGTTTGGGTCATTGGATGAACATTTAGGTCATTTTCGTCCTCACTAGGTTTATTCTTGTCCAATTAGGGTTTTTAACCAATCTTGTGCATCCAATAGGTGTGTTTGTGTCATTGGGTGAACATTTAGGTCATTTTCGGTCTCCCAAGGCTTATTCTTGTCCAATTAGGGTTTTTAAATAATCTTGTGCATTCAATAGGGGTGATTGTGTCATTGGGTGAACATTTAGGTCATTTTCGTCCTCCCTAGGCTTATTCTTGTTTAATTAGGGGAACTAAACAATCTTGTGCAACCAATAGGTGTGTTTGTGTCAATGGATGACCATTTAGGTCATTTTCGACCTCCCTAGGCTTATTCTTCTCCAATTAAGGTTTCTAACTAATCTTATGCATCCAATAGGTATGTTTAAGTCATTGGATGAACAATTAGGTCATTTTCGGTCTCCGTAGGCTTATTCTTGTTTAATTAGGGTTTCTAAACAATCATGTGCATCCAATAGGCGTGTTTGTGTCATTGGATGAACAATTAGGTCATTTTCGTCCTCCCTCGGCTTATTCTTGTCCAATTAGAGTTTCTAACCAATCTTGTGCATCCAATAGGTGTGTTTGTGTCATTGGATGAACATTTAGGTCATTTTCGTCGTCCCTAGGATTAATCTTGTCCAATTAGGGTTTCCAACCAATCTTGTGCATCAAATAAGTTCATTTGTGTCGGTGGATGAACAATTAGGTCATTTTCGTCTTCCCTAGGCTTATTCTTGACCAATTAGGGTTTCTTAACAATCTTATGAATCCAATAGGTGTGTTTGGGTCATTGGATGAACATTTAGGTCATTTTGGGTCTCCGTAGGCTTATTCTTGTCCAATTAGGGTTTTTAACCAATCTTGTGCATCCAATAGGTGTGTTTGTCTCATTGGGTGAACATTTATGTCTCTTTCGTGCTCCCTAGGCTTATTGTTGTTTAATTAGGGTTTCTAAACAATCTTGTGCATCTAATAGGTGTGTTTGTGTCATAGGATGAACATTTAGGTCATTTTCGGTCTCCCAAGGCTTATTCTTGTCCAATTAGGGTTTTTAAATAATCTTGTGCATTCAATAAGGGTGATTGTGTCATTGGGTGAACATTTAGGTCATTTTCGTCCTCCCTAGGCTTATTCTTGTTTAATTAGGGTAACTAAACAATCTTGTGCAACCAATAGGTGTGTTTGTGTCAATGGATGAACATTTAGGTCATTTTCGACCTCCCTAGGCTTATTCTTCTCCAATTAAGGTTTCTAACTAATCTTATGCATCCAATAGGTATGTTTAAGTCATTGGATGAACAATTAGGTAATTTTCGGTCTCCGTAGGCTTATTCTTGTTTAATTAGGGTTTCTAAACAATCATGTGCATCCAATAGGCGTGTTTGTGTCATTGGATGAACAATTAGGTCATTTTCGTCCTCCCTCGGCTTATTCTTGTCCAATTAGGGTTTCTAACCAATCTTGTGCATCCAATAGGTGTGTTTGTGTCATTGGATGAACATTTAGGTCATTTTCGTTGTCCCTAGGCTTAATCTTGTCCAATTAGGGTTTCCAACCAATCTTGTGCATCAAATAAGTTCATTTGTGTCGTTGGATGAACAATTAGGTCATTTTCGTCTTCCCTAGGCTTATTCTTGACCAATTAGGGTTTCTAACCAATCTTGTGCATCCAATAGGTGTGTTTGAGTCATTGGATGAACAATTAGGTCATTTTCGGTCTCCGTAGGCTTAATCTTGTCCAATTAGGGTTTTTAACCAATCTTGTGCATCCAATAGGTGTGTTTGTGTCATTGGGTGAACATTTATGTATCTTTCGTCCTCCCTAGGCTTATTGTTGTTTAATTAGGGTTTCTAAACAATCTTGTGCATCTAATAGGTGTGTTTGTGTCATAGGATGAACATTTAGGTCATTTTCGTTCTCCAAAGGCTTATTCTTGTCCAATTAGGGTTTTTAAATAATCTTGTGCATTCATAGGTGTGATTGTGTCATTGGGTGAACATTTAGGTCATTTTCGTCCTCCCTAGGCTTATTCTTGTTTAATTAGGGTAACTAAACAATCTTGTGCAACCAATAGGTGTGTTTGTGACAATGGATGAACATTTAGGTCATTTTCGACCTCCCTAGGCTTATTCTTCTCCAATTAAGGTTTCTAACTAATCTTATGCATCCAATAGGTATGTTGAGTCATTGGACGAACAATTAGGTTATTTTCGGTCTCCGTAGGCTTATTCTTGTTTAATTAGGGTTTCTAAACAATCATGTGCATCCAATAGGCGTGTTTGTGTCATTGGATCAACAATTAGGTCATTTTCGTCCTCCCTCGGCTTATTCTTGTCCAATTAGGGTTTCTAACCAATCTTGTGCATCCAATAGGTGTGTTTGTGTCATTGGATGAACATTTAGGTTATTTTCGTCGTCCCTAGGCTTAATCTTGTCCAATTAGGGTTTCCAACCAATCTTGTGCATCGAATAAGTTCATTTGTGTCGTTGGATGAACAATTAGGTTATTTTCGTCTTCCCTAGGCTTATTCTTGACCAATTAGGGTTTCTAAACAATCTTATCAATCCAATTGGTGTGTTTGAGTCATTGGATGAACATTTAGGTCATTTTCGGTCTCCGTAGGCTTATTCTTGTCCAATTAGGGTTTTTAACCAATCTTGTGCATCCGATAGGTGTGTTTGTGACAATGGATGAACATTTAGGTCATTTTCGACCTCCCTAGGCTTATTCTTCTCCAATTAAGGTTTCTAACTAATCTTATGCATCCAATAGGTATGTTTGTGTGATTGGATGAATAATTAGGTCTCTTTCGTCCTCCCTAGGCTTATTCTTGTTTAATTAGGGTTTCTAAACAATCATGTGCATCCAATAGGCGTGTTTGTGTCATTGGATGAACAAATAGGTCTCTTTCGTCCTCCCTCGTCTTATTCTTGTCCAATTAGGGTTTCTAACCAATCTTGTGCATCCAATAGGTGTGTTTGTGTCATTGGATGAACATTTAGGTCATTTTCGTCGTCCCTAGGCTTAATCTTGTCCAATTAGGGTTTCCAACCAATCTTGTGCATCAAATAAGTTCATTTGTGTCGTTGGATGAACAATTAGGTCATTTTCGTCTTCCCTAGGCTTATTCTTGACCAATTAGGGTTTCTAACCAATCTTGTGCATCCAATAGGTGTGTTTGAGTCATTGGATGAACAATTAGGTCATTTTCGGTCTCCGTAGGCTTATTCTTGTCCAATTAGGGTTTTTAACCAATCTTGTGCATCCAATAGGTGTGTTTGTGTCATTGGGTGAACATTTATGTCTCTTTCGTCCTGCCTAGGCTTATTGTTGTTTAATTAGGGTTTCTAAACAATCTTGTGCATCTAATAGGTGTGTTTGTGTCATAGGATGAACATTTAGGTCATTTTCGTTCTCCCAAGGCTTATTCTTGTCCAATTAGGGTTTTTAAATAATCTTGTGCATTCAATAGGTGTGATTGTGTCATTGGGTGAACATTTAGGTCATTTTCGTCCTCCCTAGGCTTATTCTTGTTTAATTAGGGTAACTAAACAATCTTGTGCAACCAATAGGTGTGTTTGTGACAATGGATGAACATTTAGGTCATTTTCGACCTCCCTAGGCTTATTCTTCTCCAATTTAGGTTTCTAACTAATCTTATGCATCCAATAGGTATGTTTGAGTCATTGGATGAACAATTAGGTCATTTTCGGTCTCCGTAGGCTTATTCTTGTTTCATTAGGGTTTCTAAACAATCATGTGCATCCAATAGGTGTGTTTGTGTCATTGGATGAACAATTAGGTCATTTTCGTCCTCCCAATGCTTATTCTTGTCCAATTAGGGTTTTGGACCAATCTTGTGCATCCAATAGTTGTGTTTGTGTCATTGGATGAACATTTAGGTCATTTTCGTCGTCGTCCTCCCTCGGCTTATTCTTGTCCAATTAGGGTTTCTAACCAATCTTGTGCATCCAATAGGTGTGTTTATGTCATTGGATGAACATTTAGGTTATTTTCGTCGTCCTTAGGCTTAATCTTGTCCAATTAGGGTTTCCAACCAATCTTGTGCATCGAATAAGTTCATTTGTGTCGTTGGATGAACAATTAGGGCATTTTCGTCTTCCCTAGGGTTATTCTTGTCCAATTAGGGTTTTTAACCAATCTTGTCCATCCAATAGGTGTGTTTGTGTCATTGGGTGAACATTTATGTCTCTTTCGTCCTCCCTAGGCTTATTGTTGTTTAATTAGGGTTTCTAAACAATCTTGTGCATCTAATAGGTGTGTTTGTGTCATAGGATGAACATTTAGGTCATTTTCGGTCTCCCAAGGCTTATTCTTGTCCAAATAGGGTTTTTAAATAATCTTGTGCATTCAATAGGTGTGATTGTGTCATTTGGTGAACATTTAGGTCATTTTCGTCCTCCCTAGGCTTATTCTTGTTTAATTAGGGTAACTAAACAATCTTGTGCATCCAATAGGTGTGTTTGTGTCAATGGATGAACATTTAGGTCATTTTCGACCTCCCTAGGCTTATTCTTCTCCAATTAAGGTTTCTAACTAATCTTATGCCTCCAATAGGTATGTTTGTGTGATTGGATGAATAATTAGGTCTCTTTCGTCCTCCCTAGGCTTATTCTGGTTTAATTAGGGTTTCTAAACAATCATGTGCATCCAATAGGCGTGTTTGTGTCATTGGATGAACAAATAGGTCGCTTTCGTCCTCCCTCGTCTTATTCTTGTCCAATTAGGGTTTCTAACCAATCTTGTGCATCCAATAGGTGTGTTTGTGTCATTGGATGAACATTTAGGTCATTTTCGTCGTCCCTAGGCTTAATCTTGTCCAATTAGGGTTTCCAACCAATCTTGTGCATCAAATAAGTTCATTTGTGTCGTTGGATGAACAATTAGGTCATTTTCGTCTTCCCTAGGCTTATTCTTGACCAATTAGGGTTTCTAACCAATCTTGTGCATCCAATAGGTGTGTTTGAGTCATTGGATGAACAATTAGGTCATTTTCGGTCTCCGTAGGCTTATTCTTGTTTAATTAGGGTTTCTAAACAATCATGTGCATCCAATAGGCGTGTTTGTGTCATTGGATGAACAATTAGGTCATTTTCGTCCTCCCTCGGCTTATTCTTGTCCAATTAGGGTTTCTAACCAATCTTGTGCATCCAATAGGTGTGTTTGTGTCATTGGATGAACATTTAGGTCATTTTCGTCGTCCCTAGGCTTAATCTTGTCCAATTAGGGTTTCCAACCAATCTTGTGCATCAAATAAGTTCATTTGTGTCGTTGGATGAACAATTAGGTCATTTTCGTCTTCCCTAGGCTTATTCTTGACCAATTAGGGTTTCTAACCAATCTTGTGCATCCAATAGGTGTGTTTGAGTCATTGGATGAACAATTAGGTCATTTTCGGTCTCCGTAGGCTTAATCTTGTCCAATTAGGGTTTTTAACCAATCTTGTGCATCCAATAGGTGTGTTTGTGTCATTGGGTGAACATTTATGTCTCTTTCGTCCTCCCTAGGCTTATTGTTGTTTAATTAGGGTTTCTAAACAATCTTGTGCATCTAATAGGTGTGTTTGTGTCATAGGATGAACATTTAGGTCATTTTCGTTCTCCCAAGGCTTATTCTTGTCCAATTAGGGTTTTTAAATAATCTTGTGCATTCAATAGGTGTGATTGTGTCATTGGGTGAACATTTAGGTCATTTTCGTCCTCCCTAGGCTTATTCTTGTTTAATTAGGGTAACTAAACAATCTTGTGCAACCAATAGGTGTGTTTGTGACAATGGATGAACATTTAGGTCATTTTCGACCTCCCTAGGCTTATTCTTCTCCAATTAAGGTTTCTAACTAATCTTATGCATCCAATAGGTATGTTGAGTCATTGGACGAACAATTAGGTTATTTTCGGTCTCCGTAGGCTTATTCTTGTTTAATTAGGGTTTCTAAACAATCATGTGCATCCAATAGGCGTGTTTGTGTCATTGGATCAACAATTAGGTCATTTTCGTCCTCCCTCGGCTTATTCTTGTCCAATTAGGGTTTCTAACCAATCTTGTGCATCCAATAGGTGTGTTTGTGTCATTGGATGAACATTTAGGTTATTTTCGTCGTCCCTAGGCTTAATCTTGTCCAATTAGGGTTTCCAACCAATCTTGTGCATCGAATAAGTTCATTTGTGTCGTTGGATGAACAATTAGGTCATTTTCGTCTTCCCTAGGCTTATTCTTGACCAATTAGGGTTTCTAAACAATCTTATGAATCCAATTGGTGTGTTTGGTTCATTGGATGAACATTTAGGTCATTTTCGGTGTCCGTAGGCTTATTCTTGTCCAATTAGGGTTTTTAACCAATCTTGTGCATCCGATAGGTGTTATTGTGACAATGGATGAACATTTAGGTCATTTTCGACCTCCCTAGGCTTATTCTTCTCGAATTAAGGTTTCTAACTAATCTTATGCATCCAATAGGTATGTTTGTGTGATTGGATGAATAATTAGGTCTCTTTCGTCCTCCCTAGGCTTATTCTAGTTTAATTAGGGTTTCTAAACAATCATGTGCATCCAATAGGCGTGTTTGTGTCATTGGATGAACAAATAGGTCTCTTTCGTCCTCCCTCGTCTTATTCTTGTCCAATTAGGGTTTCTAACCAATCTTGTGCATCCAATAGGTGTGTTTGTGTCATTGGATGAACATTTAGGTCATTTTCGTCGTCCTTAGGCTTAATCTTGTCCAATTAGGGTTTCCAACCAATCTTGTGCATCAAATAAGTTCATTTGTGTCGTTGGATGAACAATTAGGTCATTTTCGTCTTCCCTAGGCTTATTCTTGACCAATTAGGGTTTCTAACCAATCTTGTGCATCCAATAGGTGTGTTTGTGTCATTGGATGAACAATTAGGTCATTTTCGGTCTCCGTAGGCTTATTCTTGTCCAATTAGGGTTTTTAACCAATCTTGTGCATCCAATAGGTGTGTTTGTGTCATTGGGTGAACATTTATGTCTCTTTCGTCCTCCCTAGGCTTATTGTTGTTTAATTAGGGTTTCTAAACAATCTTGTGCATCTAATAGGTGTGTTTGTGTCATAGGATGAACATTTAGGTCATTTTCGTTCTCCCAAGGCTTATTCTTGTCCAATTAGGGTTTTTAAATAATCTTGAGCATTCAATAGGTGTGATTGTGTCATTGGGTGAACATTTAGGTCATTTTCGTCCTCCCTAGGCTTATTCTTGTTTAATTAGGGTAACTAAACAATCTTGTGCAACCAATAGGTGTGTTTGTGACAATGGATGAACATTTAGGTCATTTTCGACCTCCCTAGGCTTATTCTTCTCCAATTAAGGTTTCTAAGTAATCTTGTGCATCCAATAGGTATGTTTGTGTCATTGGATGAATAATTTGGTCTCTTTCGTCCTCCCTAGGCTTATTCTTGTTTAATTAGGGTTTCTAAACAATCATGTGCATCCAATAGGTGTGTTTGTGTCATTGGATGAACAAATAGGTCTCTTTCGTCCTCTTTCGGCTTATTCTTGTCCAATTAGGATTTCTAACTAATCTTGTGCATCCAATAGGTGTGTTTGTGTCATTGGATGAACATTTAGGTCATTTTCGTCCTCCCTAGGCTTATTCTTGTCCAATTAGGGTTTCCAACCAATCTTGTGCATCGAATCAGTTGATTTGTGTCATTGGATGAACAATTATGTCATTTTTGTCCTCCCTAGGCTTATTCTTGTCCAATTAGGGTTTCTAACCAATCTTGTGCATCCAATAGATGTGTTTGTGTCACTAGATGAACAATTAGGTCATTTTCGTCCTCCATAGGCTTATTCTTGTCCAATTAGGGTGAACATTTATGTCTCATTCGTCCTCCCTTGGCTTATTCTTGTTTAATTAGGGTTTCTAAACAATCTTGTGCATGTAACAGTTGTGTTTGTGTCATTGGATGAAAAATTAGGTCATTTTCGGCCTCCAAAGGCTTATTCTTGTCCAATTAGGGTTTTTAACCAATCTTGTGCATCAAATAGGTGTGATTGTGTCAGGGGATGAACATTTACATCATTTTCGTCTTCCCTAGGCTTACTCTTGTTTAATTAGGGTGTCTAAACCATCTTGTGCATCCAATAGGTGTGTTTGTGTCATTGGATGAACATTTAAGTCATTTTCGACCACCCTAGGCTTATTCTTCTCCAATTAAGGTTTCTAACTAATCTTGTGCATCCAATTGGTGTTTTTGTGTCCTTGGATGAACAATTAGATCATTTTCGTCCTCCCGTGGCTTATTCTTGTTTAATTAGGGTTTCTAAACAATTTTGTGCATCCAATAGGTGTGTTTTTGTTATTGGATGAACAATTAGGTCTCTTTCGTCCTCCCTTGGCTTATTCTAGTCCAATTAGGGTTTCTAACCAATCTTGTGCATCCAATTGGTGTGTTTGTGTCATTTGATGAACATTTAGGTCATTTTCGTCCTCCCTAGGGTTTTTCTTGTCCAATTAGGGTTTTCAACCAACCTTGTGCATCGTATAAGTTCATTTGTGTCATTGGATGAACAATTAGGTCATTTTCGTCCTCCCTAGGCTTATTCTTGTCCTATTAGGGTTTCTAAACAATCTTTTGAATCCAATAGGTGTGTTTGGGTCATTGGATGAACATTTAGGTCATTTTCGTCCTCCCTCGGCTTATTCTTGTCCAATTATGGTTTTTAACCAATCTTGTGCATCCAATAGGTGTGTTTGTGTCATTGGGTAAACATTTATGTCTCTTTCGTCCTCCCTAGGCTTATTCTTCTTTAATTAGGGTTTCTAAACAATCTTGTGCATCTAATAGGTGTGTTTGTGTCATTGGATGAACAATTAGTTCTCTTTCGTCCTCCCTAGGCTTATTCTTGTTTAATTAGGGTTTCTAAACAATCTTGTGCATCCAATAGGTTTGTTTGTGTCATTGGATGAACAATTAGGTCATTTTCGTCCTCCCTATGCTTATTCTTGTCCAATTAGGGATTCTATACAATCTAGTGCATCTTATAGGTATGATTGTGTCATTGGGTGAACATTTAGGTCATTTTCGTCCTCCCTAGGCTTATTCTTGTTTAATTAGGGTAACTAAACAATCTTGTGCAACCAATAGGTGTGTTTGTGACAATGGATGAACATTTAGGTCATTTTCGACCTCCCTAGGCTTATTCTTCTCCAATTAAGGTTTCTAACTAATCTTATGCATCCAATAGATATGTTGAGTCATTGGACGAACAATTAGGTCATTTTCGGTCTCCGTAGGCTTATTCTTGTTTAATTAGGGTTTCTAAACAATCATGTGCATCCAATAGGCGTGTTTGTGTCATTGGATGAACATTTAGGTCATTTTCCCTAGGCTTATTGTTGTTTAATTAGGGTTTCGAAACAATCTTGTGCATCTAATAGGTGTGTTTGGGTCATAGGATGAACATTTAGGTCATTTTCGGTCTCCCAAAGCTTATTCTTGTCCAATTAGGGTTTTTAAATAATCTTGTGCATTCAATAGGTGTGATTGTGTCATTGGGTTAACATTTAGGTCATTTTCGTCATCCCTAGGCTTATTCTTGTTTAATTAGGGTAACTAACCAATCTTGTGCAACCAATAGGTGTGTTTGTGTCAATGGATGAACATTTAGGTCATTTTCGACCTCCCTAGGCTTATTCCTCTCCAATTAAGGTTTCTAACTAATCTTATGCCTCCAATAGGTATGTTTGAGTCATTGGATGAACAATTAGGTCATTTTCGGTCTCCGTAGGCTTATTCTTGTTTAATTCGGGTTTCTAAACAATCATGTGCATCCAATAGGCGTGTTTGTGTCATTGGATGAACAATTAGCTCATTTTCGTCCTCCCTCGGCTTATTCTTCTCCAATTAGGGTTTCTAAACAATCTTGTGCATCCAATAGGTGTGTTTGTGTCATTGGATGAACATTTAGGTTATTTTCGTCGTCCCTAGGCTTAATCTTGTCCAATTAGGGTTTCCAACCAATCTTGTGCATCGAATAAGTTCATTTGTGTCGTTGGATGAACAATTAGGTCATTTTCGTCTTCCCTAGGCTTATTCTTGACCAATTAGGGTTTCTAAACAATCTTATGAATCCAATTGGTGTGTTTGGTTCATTGGATGAACATTTAGGTCATTTTCGGTGTCCGTAGGCTTATTCTTGTCCAATTAGGGTTTTTAACCAATCTTGTGCATCCGATAGGTGTTATTGTGACAATGGATGAACATTTAGGTCATTTTCGACCTCCCTAGGCTTATTCTTCTCGAATTAAGGTTTCTAACTAATCTTATGCATCCAATAGGTATGTTTGTGTGATTGGATGAATAATTAGGTCTCTTTCGTCCTCCCTAGGCTTATTCTAGTTTAATTAGGGTTTCTAAACAATCATGTGCATCCAATAGGCGTGTTTGTGTCATTGGATGAACAAATAGGTCTCTTTCGTCCTCCCTCGTCTTATTCTTGTCCAATTAGGGTTTCTAACCAATCTTGTGCATCCAATAGGTGTGTTTGTGTCATTGGATGAACATTTAGGTCATTTTCGTCGTCCTTAGGCTTAATCTTGTCCAATTAGGGTTTCCAACCAATCTTGTGCATCAAATAAGTTCATTTGTGTCGTTGGATGAACAATTAGGTCATTTTCGTCTTCCCTAGGCTTATTCTTGACCAATTAGGGTTTCTAACCAATCTTGTGCATCCAATAGGTGTGTTTGAGTCATTGGATGAACAATTAGGTCATTTTCGGTCTCCGTAGGCTTATTCTTGTCCAATTAGGGTTTTTAACCAATCTTGTGCATCCAATAGGTGTGTTTGTGTCATTGGGTGAACATTTATGTCTCTTTCGTCCTCCCTAGGCTTATTGTTGTTTAATTAGGGTTTCTAAACAATCTTGTGCATCTAATAGGTGTGTTTGTGTCATAGGATGAACATTTAGGTCATCTTCGTTCTCCCAAGGCTTATTCTTGTCCAATTAGGGTTTTTAAATAAACTTGTGCATTCAATAGGTGTGATTGTGTCATTGGGTGAACATTTAGGTCATTTTCGTCCTCCCTAGATTTATTCTTGTTTAATTAGGGTAACTAAACAATCTTGTGCAACCAATAGGTGTGTTTGTGACAATGGATGAACATTTAGGTCATTTTCGACCTCCCTAGGCTTATTCTTCTCCAATTAAGGTTTCTAACTAATCTTATGCATCCAATAGGTATGTTTGAGTCATTGGATGAACAATTAGGTCATTTTCGGTCTCCGTAGGCTTATTCTTGTTTCATTAGGGTTTCTAAACAATCATGTGCATCCAATAGGTGTGTTTGTGTCATTGGATGAACATTTAGGTCATTTTCGTCGTCCCTAGGCTTAATCTTGTCCAATTAGGGTTTCCAACCAATCTTGTGCATCGAATAAGTTCATTTGTGTCGTTGGATGAACAATTAGGTCATTTTCGTCTTCCCTAGGCTTATTCTTGACCAATTAGGGTTTTAACCAATCTTGTGCATCCAATAGGTGTGTTTGAGTCATTGGATGAACAATTAGGTCATTTTCGGTCTCCGTAGGCTTATTCTTTTCCAATTAGGGTTTTTAACCAATCTTGTGCATCCAATAGGCGTGTTTGCGTCATTGGGTAAACATTTATGTCTCTTTCGCCGTCCCTAGGCTTATTGTTGTTTAATTAGGGTTTCTAAACAATCTTGTTCATGTAATAGGTGTGTTTGTGTCATAGAATGAACATTTAGGTCATTTTCGGTCTCCGATGGCTTATTCTTGTCCAATTAGGGATTTTAAATAATCTTGTGCATCCAATAGGTGTGATTGTGTCATTGGGTGAACATTTAGGTCATTTTCATCCTCCCTAGGCTTATTCTTGTTTAATTAGGGTAACTAAACAATCTTGTGCATCCAATATGTGTGTTTGTGTCATTGGATGAACATTTAGGTCATTTTTGACCTCCCTAGGCTTATTCTTCTCCAATTAAGGTTTCTAAGTAATCTTGTGCATCCAATAGGTATGTTTGTGTCAATGGATGAATAATTTGGTCTCTTTCGTCCTCCCTAGGCTTATTCTTGTTTAATTAGGGTTTCTAAACAATCATGTGCATCCAATAGGTGTGTTTGTGTCATTGGATGAACAAATAGGTCTCTTTCGTCCTCCTTCGGCTTATTCTTGTCCAATTAGGATTTCTAACCAATCTTGTGCATCCAATAGGTGTGTTTGTGTCATTGGATGAACATTTAGGTCATTTTCGTCCTCCCTAGGCTTATTCTTGTCCAATTAGGGTTTTTAACCAATCTTGTGCATCAAATAGGTGTGATTGTGTCAGGGGATGAACATTTACGTCATTTTCGTCTTCCCTAGGCTTACTCTTGTTTAATTAGGGTTTCTAAACCATCTTGTGCATCCAATAGGTGTGTTTGTGTCATTGGATGAAAATTTAAGTCATTTTCGACCACCCTAGGCTTATTCTTCTCCAATTAAGGTTTCTAACTAATCTTGTGCATCCAATTGGTGTTTTTGTGTCCTTGGATGAACAATTAGTTCTCTTTCGTCCTCCCTAGGCTTATTCTTGTTTAATTAGGGTTTCTAAACAATTTTGTGCATCCAATAGGTGTGTTTTTGTTATTGGATGAACAATTAGGTCTCTTTCGTCCTCCCTTGGCTTATTCTAGTCCAATTAGGGTTTCTAACCAATCTTGTGCATCCAATTGGTGTGTTTGTGTCATTTGATGAACATTTAGGTCATTTTCGTCCTCCCTAGGTTTTTCTTGTCCAATTAGGGTTTTCAACCAACCTTGTGCATCGTATAAGTTCATTTGTGTCATTGGATGAACAATTAGGTCATTTTCGTCTTTAGGCTTATTCTTGTCCTATTAGGGTTTCTAAACAATCTTTTGAATCCAATAGGTGTGTTTGGGTCATTGGATGAACATTTAGGTCATTTTCGTCCTCCCTCGGCTTATTCTTGTCCAATTATAGTTTTTAACCAATCTTGTGCATCCAATAGGTGTGTTTGTGTCATTGGGTGAACATTTATGTCTCTTTCGTCCTCCCTAGGCTTATTCTTGTTTAATTAGGGTTTCTAAACAATCTTGTGCATCTAATAGGTGTGTTTGTGTCATTGGATGAACAATTAGTTCTCTTTCGTCCTCCCTAGGCTTATTCTTGTTTAATTAGGGTTTCTAAACAATCTTGTGCATCCAATAGGTTTGTTTGTGTCATTGGATGAACAATTAGGTCATTTTCGTCCTCCCTATGCTTATTCTTGTCCAATTAGGGTTTCTATACAATCTAGTGCATCTTATAGGTGTGTTTGTGTCATTGGATGAACATTTAGGACATTTTCGTCCTCCCTAGGGTTATTCTTGTCCAATTAGGGTTTTCAACCAACCTTGTGCATCGTATAAGTTCATTTGTGTCATTGGATGAACAATTAGGTCAATTTCGTTCTGCCTAGGCTTATTCTTGTCCAATTAGGGTTTCAAAACAATCTAGTGCATCCAATAGGTGTGTTTGGGTCATTGGATGAACATTTTGGTCATTTTCGTCCTCCCTAGGCTTATTCTTGTCCAATTAGGGTTTCTAACCAATCGTGTGCATCCAATAGGTGTGTTTGCGTCATTGGATGAACAATTAGGTCATTTTCGTCTTCCTTAGTCTTATTCATGTCCAATTAGGGTTTATAACCAATCTTGTGCATCCAATAGGTCTGTTTGTGTGATTTGATGAATAATTAGGTCATTTTCATCCTCCCTAGGCTTATTCTTGTCCATTTAGGGTTTCTAAACAATCTTGTGCATCCAATAGGTGTGATTGGGTCATTGGATGAACATTTAGGTCATTTTAATCCTCCCTAGGCTTATTCTTGTCCAATTAGGGTTTTCAACCAATCTTGTGCATCGAATAAGTTCATTTCTGTCTTTGGATGAACAATTAAGTCATTTTTGCTTGCTCAGGCTTATTCTTGTCCAATTAGGGTTTCTAACCAATCTTGTGCAGCCATTAGGTGTGTTTGTGTCATTGGATGAACAATTAGGTCATTTTCGGTCTCCCCAGGCTTATTCTTGACCAATTAGTTTTTCCAACCAATCTTGTGCATCCAATAGGTGTGATTGTGTCATTAGACGAACATTTAGGTCATTTTTGTCGTACCTTGGCTTATTCTAGTCCCATTAGGGTTTCTAACCAATCTTGTGCAACCAATAGGTGTGTTTGGATCATTGGATGAACATTTAGGTCATTTTCATCCTCCCTAGGCTTACTCTTTTCCAATTAGGATTTCCAACCAATCTTGTGCATCCAATCGGTATGTTTGTGTCATTAGATGAACAATTAGGTCAGTTTCGGTCTCCCTAGGCTTATTCCTGTCCAATTAGGGTTTTTAACCAATCTTGTGCATCCAACAGGTGTGATTGTGTCATTGGATGAACATTTAGGTTATTTTCGACCTCCTTAGGGTTATTCTTTCCAATTAAGGTTTCTAACCAATCTTTTGCTTCCCATTGGTGTGTTTGTGTCATTTGATGAACAATTAGGTCATTTTCGTCCGGCCTAGTCTTATTCTTGTCCAATTAGGGTTTTTAACCAATCTTGTGCATCCAACAGGTGTGTTTGTGTCATTGGATGAACAATCAGGTCATTTTCGGTCTCCCTAGGCTTATTCTTGTCCAATTAGGATTTTTAACCAATCTTGTGCATCCAATAGGTGTGATTTTGTCATTGGATGAACATTTAGGTCATTTTCGTTCTCCCTTGGCTTATTCTTGTCCAATTAGGGTTTCTAACAAATCTTGTGCATCCAATAGGTGTGTTTGTGTCATTGGATGAACAATTAGGTTATTTTCGTCCTCCTTAGGCTTATTCTTGTCCAATAAGGGTTTTCAACCAATCTTGTGCATCGAATAAGTTCATTTCTGTCTTTGGATGAGCAATTAGGTCATTTTCGTCCTCCCTAGGCTTACTCTTGTCCAATTAGGGTTTCTAACCAATCTTGTGCATCCAATAGGTGTGTTTGTATCATTTGATGAACAATTAGGTCATTTTCTTCCTCCATAAGCTTATTCTTGTCCAATTACGGTTTCTAAACAATCTTCTGCATCCAATAGGTGTGTTTGGGTCAATGGATGAACAATTAGGTCATTTTCGGTCTCCCTAGGCTTATTTCTGTCCAATTAGGGTTTTTAACCAATCTTGTGCATCCAACAGGTGTGATTGTGTCATTGGACGAACATTTAGGTCATTTTCGACCTCCTTAGGGTTATTCTTTCCAATTAAGGTTTCTAACCAATCTTTTGCTTCCCATTGGTGTGTTTGTGTCATTTGATGAACAATTAGGTCATTTTCGTCCGACCTAGTCTTATTCTTGTCCAATTAGGGTTTCTAACCAATCTTGTGCATCCAATAGGTGTGTTTGCATCATTGGATGAACAATTAGGTCATTTTCGGTCTCCCTAGGCTTATTCTTGTCCAATTAGGATTTTTATCCAATCTTGTGCATCCAATAGGTGTGATTGTGTCATTGGATGAACATTTAGGTCATTTTCGTCCTCCCTAGGCTTATTCTTGTCCAATTAGGGTTTTCAACCAATCTTGTGCATCGAATAAGTTCGTTTGTGTCTTTGGATGAACAATTAGGTGATTTTCAACCAATCTTGTGCATCGATTAAGTTCATTGGTCTCATTAGATGAACAATTAGGTCATTTTCGGTCTCCAAGGCATATTCTTGACCAATTAGGGTTTTTAACCAATCTTGTGCATCCAATAGGTGTGTTTGCATCATTGGATGAACATTTAGGTCATTTTCGTCCTCCCTAGGCTTATTCTTGTCAAATTAGGGTTTTCAACCAATCTTGTGCATCGAATAAGTTCGTTTGTGTCTTTGGATGAACAATTAGGTGATTTTCAACCAATCTTGTGCATCGATTAAGTTCATTGGTCTCATTGGATGAACAATTAGGTCATTTTCGGTCTCCAAGGCATATTCTTGACCAATTAGGGTTTTTAACCAATCTTGTGCATCCAATAGGTGTGTTTGCATCATTGGATGAACAATTAGGTCATTTTCGGTCTCCCTAGGCTTATTCTTGTCCAATTAGGGTTTTCAACCAATCTTGTGCATCGAATAAGTTCGTTTGTGTCTTTGGATGAACATTTATGTCTCTTTCGTCCTCCCTAGGCTTATTGTTGTTTAATTAGGGTTTCTAAACAATCTTGTGCATCTAATAGGTGTGTTTGTGTCATAGGATGAACATTTAGGTCATTTTCGGTCTCCCAAGGCTTATTCTTGTCCAAATAGGGTTTTTAAATAATCTTGTGCATTCAATAGGTGTGATTGTGTCATTGGGTGAACATTTAGGTCATTTTCGTCCTCCCTAGTCTTATTCTTGTTTAATTAGGGTAACTAAACAATCTTGTGCATCCAATAGGTGTGTTTGTGTCAATGGATGAACATTTAGGTCATTTTCGACCTCCCTAGGCTTATTCTTCTCCAATTAAGGTTTCTAACTAATCTTATGCCTCCAATAGGTATGTTTGTGTGATTGGATGAATAATTAGGTCTCTTTCGTCCTCCCTAGGCTTATTCTTGTTTAATTAGGGTTTCTAAACAATCATGTGCATCCAATAGGCGTGTTTGTGTCATTGGATGAACAAATAGGTCGCTTTCGTCCTCCCTCGTCTTATTCTTGTCCAATTAGGGTTTCTAACCAATCTTGTGCATCCAATAGGTGTGTTTGTGTCATTGGATGAACATTTAGGTCATTTTCGTCGTCCCTAGGCTTAATCTTGTCCAATTAGGGTTTCCAACCAATCTTGTGCATCAAATAAGTTCATTTGTGTCGTTGGATGAACAATTAGGTCATTTTCGTCTTCCCTAGGCTTATTCTTGACCAATTAGGGTTTCTAACCAATCTTGTGCATCCAATAGGTGTGTTTGAGTCATTGGATGAACAATTAGGTCATTTTCGGTCTCCGTAGGCTTATTCTTGTTTAATTAGGGTTTCTAAACAATCATGTGCATCCAATAGGCGTGTTTGTGTCATTGGATGAACAATTAGGTCATTTTCGTCCTCCCTCGGCTTATTCTTGTCCAATTAGGGTTTCTAACCAATCTTGTGCATCCAATAGGTGTGTTTGTGTCATTGGATGAACATTTAGGTCATTTTCGTCGTCCCTAGGCTTAATCTTGTCCAATTAGGGTTTCCAACCAATCTTGTGCATCAAATAAGTTCATTTGTGTCGTTGGATGAACAATTAGGTCATTTTCGTCTTCCCTAGGCTTATTCTTGACCAATTAGGGTTTCTAACCAATCTTGTGCATCCAATAGGTGTGTTTGAGTCATTGGATGAACAATTAGGTCATTTTCGTTCTCCGTAGGCTTATTCTTGTCCAATTAGGGTTTTTAACCAATCTTGTGCATCCAATAGGTGTGTTTGTGTCATTGGGTGAACATTTATGTCTCTTTCGTCCTCCCTAGGCTTATTGTTGTTTAATTAGGGTTTCTAAACAATCTTGTGCATCTAATAGGTGTGTTTGTGTCATAGGATGAACATTTAGGTCATTTTCGTTCTCCCAAGGCTTATTCTTGTCCAATTAGGGTTTTTAAATAATCTTGAGCATTCAATAGGTGTGATTGTGTCATTGGGTGAACATTTAGGTCATTTTCGTCCTCCCTAGGCTTATTCTTGTTTAATTAGGGTAACTAAACAATCTTGTGCAACCAATAGGTGTGTTTGTGACAATGGATGAACATTTAGGTCATTTTCGACCTCCCTAGGCTTATTCTTCTCCAATTAAGGTTTCTAAGTAATCTTGTGCAACCAATAGGTATGTTTGTGTCAATGGATGAATAATTTGGTCTCTTTCGTCCTCCCTAGGCTTATTCTTGTTTAATTAGGGTTTCTAAACAATCATGTGCATCCAATAGGTGTGTTTGTGTCATTGGATGAACAAATAGGTCTCTTTCGTCCTCTTTCGGCTTATTCTTGTCCAATTAGGATTTCTAACTAATCTTGTGCATCCAATAGGTGTGTTTGTGTCATTGGATGAACATTTAGGTCATTTTCGTCCTCCCTAGGCTTATTCTTGTCCAATTAGGGTTTCCAACCAATCTTGTGCATCGAATAAGTTGATTTGTGTAATTGGATGAACAATTATGTCATTTTCGTCCTCCCTAGGCTTATTCTTGTCCAATTAGGGTTTCTAACCAATCTTGTGCATCCAATAGATGTGTTTGTGTCACTAGATGAACAATTAGGTCATTTTCGTCCTCCATAGGCTTATTCTTGTCCAATTAGGGTGAACATTTATGTCTCATTCGTCCTCCCTAGGCTTATTCTTGTTTAATTAGGGTTTCTAAACAATCTTGTGCATGTAACAGTTGTGTTTGTGTCATTGGATGAAAAATTAGGTCATTTTCGGCCTCCAAAGGCTTATTCTTGTCCAATTAGGGTTTTTAACCAATCTTGTGCATCAAATAGGTGTGATTGTGTCAGGGGATGAACATTTACATCATTTTCGTCTTCCCTAGGCTTACTCTTGTTTAATTAGGGTGTCTAAACCATCTTGTGCATCCAATAGGTGTGTTTGTGTCATTGGATGAACATTTAAGTCATTTTCGACCACCCTAGGCTTATTCTTCTCCAATTAAGGTTTCTAACTAATCTTGTGCATCCAATTGGTGTTTTTGTGTCCTTGGATGAACAATTAGATCATTTTCGTCCTCCCGTGGCTTATTCTTGTTTAATTAGGGTTTCTAAACAATTTTGTGCATCCAATAGGTGTGTTTTTGTTATTGGATGAACAATTAGGTCTCTTTCGTCCTCCCTTGGCTTATTCTAGTCCAATTAGGGTTTCTAACCAATCTTGTGCATCCAATTGGTGTGTTTGTGTCATTTGATGAACATTTAGGTCATTTTCGTCCTCCCTAGGGTTTTTCTTGTCCAATTAGGGTTTTCAACCAACCTTGTGCATCGTATAAGTTCATTTGTGTCATTGGATGAACAATTAGGTCATTTTCGTCCTCCCTAGGCTTATTCTTGTCCTATTAGGGTTTCTAAACAATCTTTTGAATCCAATAGGTGTGTTTGGGTCATTGGATGAACATTTAGGTCATTTTCGTCCTCCCTCGGCTTATTCTTGTCCAATTATGGTTTTTAACCAATCTTGTGCATCCAATAGGTGTGTTTGTGTCAATGGATGAACATTTAGGTCATTTTCGACCTCCCTAGGCTTATTCCTCTCCAATTAAGGTTTCTAACTAATCTTATGCCTCCAATAGGTATGTTTGAGTCATTGGATGAACAATTAGGTCATTTTCGGTCTCCGTAGGCTTATTCTTGTTTAATTCGGGTTTCTAAACAATCATGTGCATCCAATAGGCGTGTTTGTGTCATTGGATGAACAATTAGCTCATTTTCGTCCTCCCTCGGCTTATTCTTCTCCAATTAGGGTTTCTAAACAATCTTGTGCATCCAATAGGTGTGTTTGTGTCATTGGATGAACATTTAGGTTATTTTCGTCGTCCCTAGGCTTAATCTTGTCCAATTAGGGTTTCCAACCAATCTTGTGCATCGAATAAGTTCATTTGTGTCGTTGGATGAACAATTAGGTCATTTTCGTCTTCCCTAGGCTTATTCTTGACCAATTAGGGTTTCTAACCAATCTTGTGCATCCAATAGGTGTGTTTGAGTCATTGGATGAACAATTAGGTCATTTTCGGTCTCCGTAGGCTTATTATTGTCCAATTAGAGTTTTTAACCAATCTTGTGCATCCAATAGGTGTGTTTGTGTCATTGGATGAACAATTAGGTCTCTTTCGTCCTCCCTAGGCTTATTCTTGTTTAATTAGGGTTTCTAAACAAATTTTGTGCACCCAATAGGTGTGTTTGTGTCATTGGATGAACAATTTGGTCTCTTTCGTCCTACCTTGTCTTATTCTAGTCCAATTAGCGTTTCTAACCAATCTTGTGCATCCAATAGGTGTATTTGTGTCATTGGATGAACATATAGGTCATTTTCGTCCTCCCTAGGCTTATTCTTGTCCAATTAAGGTTTTCATCAAATCTTGTGCATCGAATAAGTTCATTTGTGTCGTTGGATGAACAATTAGGTCATTTTCGTCTTCCCTAGGCTTATTCTCGACGAATTAGGGTTTCTAACCAATCTTGTGCATCCAATAGGTACGTTTGAGTCATTGGATGAACAATTAGGTCATTTTCGGTCTCCGTAGGCTTATTCTTGTTCAATTAGGGTGTTTAACCAATCTTGTGCATCCAATAGGTGTGTTTGTGTCATTGGATGAACAATTAGGTCATTTTCGTCCTCCCAATGCTTATTCTTGTCCAATTAGGGTTTCTAACCAATCTTGTGCATCGTATAAGTTCATTTGTGTCATTGGGTAAACAATTAGGTAATTTTCATCCTCCTTAGGCTTATTCTTGTCCTATTAGGGTTTCTAAACAATCTTATGAATCCAATAGGTGTGTTTGGGTCATTGGATGAACATTTAGGTCATTTTCGTCCTCACTAGGTTTATTCTTGTCCAATTAGGGTTTTTAACCAATCTTGTGCATCCAATAGGTGTGTTTGTGTCATTGGGTGAACATTTATGTCTCTTTCGTCCTCCCTAGGCTTATTGTTGTTTAATTAGGGTTTCTAAACAATCTTGTGCATCTAATAGGTGTGTTTGTGTCATAGGATGAACATTTAGGTCATTTTCGGTCTCCCAAGGCTTATTCTTGTCCAAATAGGGTTTTTAAATAATCTTGTGCATTCAATAGGTGTGATTGTGTCATTTGGTGAACATTTAGGTCATTTTCGTCCTCCCTAGGCTTATTCTTGTTTAATTAGGGTAACTAAACAATCTTGTGCATCCAATAGGTGTGTTTGTGTCAATGGATGAACATTTAGGTCATTTTCGACCTCCCTAGGCTTATTCTTCTCCAATTAAGGTTTCTAACTAATCTTATGCCTCCAATAGGTATGTTTGTGTGATTGGATGAATAATTAGGTCTCTTTCGTCCTCCCTAGGCTTATTCTTGTTTAATTAGGGTTTCTAAACAATCATGTGCATCCAATAGGCGTGTTTGTGTCATTGGATGAACAAATAGGTCGCTTTCGTCCTCCCTCGTCTTATTCTTGTCCAATTAGGGTTTCTAACCAATCTTGTGCATCCAATAGGTGTGTTTGTGTCATTGGATGAACATTTAGGTCATTTTCGTCGTCCCTAGGCTTAATCTTGTCCAATTAGGGTTTCCAACCAATCTTGTGCATCAAATAAGTTCATTTGTGTCGTTGGATGAACAATTAGGTCATTTTCGTCTTCCCTAGGCTTATTCTTGACCAATTAGGGTTTCTAACCAATCTTGTGCATCCAATAGGTGTGTTTGAGTCATTGGATGAACAATTAGGTCATTTTCGGTCTTCGTAGGCTTATTCTTGTCCAATTAGGGTTTTTAACCAATCTTGTGCATCCAATAGGTGTGTTTGTGTCATTGGGTGAACATTTATGTCTCTTTCGTCCTCCCTAGGCTTATTGTTGTTTAATTAGGGTTTCTAAACAATCTTGTGCATCTAATAGGTGTGTTTGTGTCATAGGATGAACATTTAGGTCATTTTCGTTCTCCCAAGGCTTATTCTTGTCCAATTAGGGTTTTTAAATAATCTTGAGCATTCAATAGGTGTGATTGTGTCATTGGGTGAACATTTAGGTCATTTTCGTCCTCCCTAGGCTTATTCTTGTTTAATTAGGGTAACTAAACAATCTTGTGCAACCAATAGGTGTGTTTGTGACAATGGATGAACATTTAGGTCATTTTCGATCTCCCTAGGCTTATTCTTCTCCAATTAAGGTTTCTAAGTAATCTTGTGCATCCAATAGGTATGTTTGTGTCATTGGATGAATAATTTGGTCTCTTTCGTCCTCCCTAGGCTTATTCTTGTTTAATTAGGGTTTCTAAACAATCATGTGCATCCAATAGGTGTGTTTGTGTCATTGGATGAACAAATAGGTCTCTTTCGTCCTCTTTCGGCTTATTCTTGTCCAATTAGGATTTCTAACTAATCTTGTGCATCCAATAGGTGTGTTTGTGTCATTGGATGAACATTTAGGTCATTTTCGTCCTCCCTAGGCTTATTCTTGTCCAATTAGGGTTTCCAACCAATCTTGTGCATCGAATAAGTTGATTTGTGTAATTGGATGAACAATTATGTCATTTTCGTCCTCCCTAGGCTTATTCTTGTCCAATTAGGGTTTCTAACCAATCTTGTGCATCCAATAGATGTGTTTGTGTCACTAGATGAACAATTAGGTCATTTTCGTCCTCCATAGGCTTATTCTTGTCCAATTAGGGTGAACATTTATGTCTCATTCGTCCTCCCTAGGCTTATTCTTGTTTAATTAGGGTTTCTAAACAATCTTGTGCATGTAACAGTTGTGTTTGTGTCATTGGATGAAAAATTAGGTCATTTTCGGCCTCCAAAGGCTTATTCTTGTCCAATTAGGGTTTTTAACCAATCTTGTGCATCAAATAGGTGTGATTGTGTTAGGGGATGAACATTTACATCATTTTCGTCTTCCCTAGGCTTACTCTTGTTTAATTAGGGTGTCTAAACCATCTTGTGCATCCAATAGGTGTGTTTGTGTCATTGGATGAACATTTAAGTCATTTTCGACCACCCTAGGCTTATTCTTCTCCAATTAAGGTTTCTAACTAATCTTGTGCATCCAATTGGTGTTTTTGTGTCCTTGGATGAACAATTAGATCATTTTCGTCCTCCCGTGGCTTATTCTTGTTTAATTAGGGTTTCTAAACAATTTTGTGCATCCAATAGGTGTGTTTTTGTTATTGGATGAACAATTAGGTCTCTTTCGTCCTCCCTTGGCTTATTCTAGTCCAATTAGGGTTTCTAACCAATCTTGTGCATCCAATTGGTGTGTTTGTGTCATTTGATGAACATTTAGGTCATTTTCGTCCTCCCTAGGGTTTTTCTTGTCCAATTAGGGTTTTCAACCAACCTTGTGCATCGTATAAGTTCATTTGTGTCATTGGATGAACAATTAGGTCATTTTCGTCCTCCCTAGGCTTATTCTTGTCCTATTAGGGTTTCTAAACAATCTTTTGAATCCAATAGGTGTGTTTGGGTCATTGGATGAACATTTAGGTCATTTTCGTCCTCCCTCGGCTTATTCTTGTCCAATTATGGTTTTTAACCAATCTTGTGCATCCAATAGGTGTGTTTGTGTCATTGGGTAAACATTTATGTCTCTTTCGTCCTCCCTAGGCTTATTCTTGTTTAATTAGGGTTTCTAAACAATCTTGTGCATCTAATAGGTGTGTTTGTGTCATTGGATGAACAATTAGTTCTCTTTCGTCCTCCCTAGGCTTATTCTTGTTTAATTAGGGTTTCTAAACAATCTTGTGCATCCAATAGGTTTGTTTGTGTCATTGGATGAACAATTAGGTCATTTTCGTCCTCCCTATGCTTATTCTTGTCCAATTAGGGATTCTATACAATCTAGTGCATCTTATAGGTATGATTGTGTCATTGGGTGAACATTTAGGTCATTTTCGTCCTCCCTAGGCTTATTCTTGTTTAATTAGGGTAACTAAACAATCTTGTGCAACCAATAGGTGTGTTTGTGACAATGGATGAACATTTAGGTCATTTTCGACCTCCCTAGGCTTATTCTTCTCCAATTAAGGTTTCTAACTAATCTTATGCATCCAATAGATATGTTGAGTCATTGGACGAACAATTAGGTCATTTTCGGTCTCCGTAGGCTTATTCTTGTTTAATTAGGGTTTCTAAACAATCATGTGCATCCAATAGGAGTGTTTGTGTCATTGGATGAACATTTAGGTCATTTTCCCTAGGCTTATTGTTGTTTAATTAGGGTTTCGAAACAATCTTGTGCATCTAATAGGTGTGTTTGGGTCATAGGATGAACATTTAGGTCATTTTCGGTCTCCCAAGGCTTATTCTTGTCCAATTAGGGTTTTTAAATAATCTTGTGCATTCAATAGGTGTGATTGTGTCATTGGGTTAACATTTAGGTCATTTTCGTCCTCCCTAGGCTTATTCTTGTTTAATTAGGGTAACTAACCAATCTTGTGCAACCAATAGGTGTGTTTGTGTCAATGGATGAACATTTAGGTCATTTTCGACCTCCCTAGGCTTATTCCTCTCCAATTAAGGTTTCTAACTAATCTTATGCCTCCAATAGGTATGTTTGAGTCATTGGATGAACAATTAGGTCATTTTCGGTCTCCGTAGGCTTATTCTTGTTTAATTCGGGTTTCTAAACAATCATGTGCATCCAATAGGCGTGTTTGTGTCATTGGATGAACAATTAGCTCATTTTCGTCCTCCCTCGGCTTATTCTTCTCCAATTAGGGTTTCTAAACAATCTTGTGCATCCAATAGGTGTGTTTGTGTCATTGGATGAACATTTAGGTCATTTTCGTCGTCCTTAGGCTTAATCTTGTCCAATTAGGGTTTCCAACCAATCTTGTGCATCAAATAAGTTCATTTGTGTCGTTGGATGAACAATTAGGTCATTTTCGTCTTCCCGAGGCTTATTCTTGACCAATTAGGGTTTCTAACCAATCTTGTGCATCCAATAGGTGTGTTTGAGTCATTGGATGAACAATTAGGTCATTTTCGGTCTCCGTAGGCTTATTCTTGTCCAATTAGGGTTTTTAACCAATCTTGTGCATCCAATAGGTGTGTTTGTGTCATTGGGTGAACATTTATGTCTCTTTCGTCCTCCCTAGGCTTATTGTTGTTTAATTAGGGTTTCTAAACAATCTTGTGCATCTAATAGGTGTGTTTGTGTCATAGGATGAACATTTAGGTCATCTTCGTTCTCCCAAGGCTTATTCTTGTCCAATTAGGGTTTTTAAATAAACTTGTGCATTCAATAGGTGTGATTGTGTCATTGGGTGAACATTTAGGTCATTTTCGTCCTCCCTAGATTTATTCTTGTTTAATTAGGGTAACTAAACAATCTTGTGCAACCAATAGGTGTGTTTGTGACAATGGATGAACATTTAGGTCATTTTCGACCTCCCTAGGCTTATTCTTCTCCAATTAAGGTTTCTAACTAATCTTATGCATCCAATAGGTATGTTTGAGTCATTGGATGAACAATTAGGTCATTTTCGGTCTCCGTAGGCTTATTCTTGTTTCATTAGGGTTTCTAAACAATCATGTGCATCCAATAGGTGTGTTTGTGTCATTGGATGAACATTTAGGTCATTTTCGTCGTCCCTAGGCTTAATCTTGTCCAATTAGGGTTTCCAACCAATCTTGTGCATCGAATAAGTTCATTTGTGTCGTTGGATGAACAATTAGGTCATTTTCGTCTTCCCTAGGCTTATTCTTGACCAATTAGGGTTTTAACCAATCTTGTGCATCCAATAGGTGTGTTTGAGTCATTGGATGAACAATTAGGTCATTTTCGGTCTCCGTAGGCTTATTCTTTTCCAATTAGGGTTTTTAACCAATCTTGTGCATCCAATAGGCGTGTTTGCGTCATTGGGTAAACATTTATGTCTCTTTCGCCGTCCCTAGGCTTATTGTTGTTTAATTAGGGTTTCTAAACAATCTTGTTCATGTAATAGGTGTGTTTGTGTCATAGAATGAACATTTAGGTCATTTTCGGTCTCCGATGGCTTATTCTTGTCCAATTAGGGATTTTAAATAATCTTGTGCATCCAATAGGTGTGATTGTGTCATTGGGTGAACATTTAGGTCATTTTCATCCTCCCTAGGCTTATTCTTGTTTAATTAGGGTAACTAAACAATCTTGTGCATCCAATATGTGTGTTTGTGTCATTGGATGAACATTTAGGTCATTTTTGACCTCCCTAGGCTTATTCTTCTCCAATTAAGGTTTCTAAGTAATCTTGTGCATCCAATAGGTATGTTTGTGTCAATGGATGAATAATTTGGTCTCTTTCGTCCTCCCTAGGCTTATTCTTGTTTAATTAGGGTTTCTAAACAATCATGTGCATCCAATAGGTGTGTTTGTGTCATTGGATGAACAAATAGGTCTCTTTCGTCCTCCTTCGGCTTATTCTTGTCCAATTAGGATTTCTAACCAATCTTGTGCATCCAATAGGTGTGTTTGTGTCATTGGATGAACATTTAGGTCATTTTCGTCCTCCCTAGGCTTATTCTTGTCCAATTAGGGTTTTTAACCAATCTTGTGCATCAAATAGGTGTGATTGTGTCAGGGGATGAACATTTACGTCATTTTCGTCTTCCCTAGGCTTACTCTTGTTTAATTAGGGTTTCTAAACCATCTTGTGCATCCAATAGGTGTGTTTGTGTCATTGGATGAACATTTAAGTCATTTTCGACCACCCTAGGCTTATTCTTCTCCAATTAAGGTTTCTAACTAATCTTGTGCATCCAATTGGTGTTTTTGTGTCCTTGGATGAACAATTAGTTCTCTTTCGTCCTCCCTAGGCTTATTCTTGTTTAATTAGGGTTTCTAAACAATTTTGTGCATCCAATAGGTGTGTTTTTGTTATTGGATGAACAATTAGGTCTCTTTCGTCCTCCCTTGGCTTATTCTAGTCCAATTAGGGTTTCTAACCAATCTTGTGCATCCAATTGGTGTGTTTGTGTCATTTGATGAACATTTAGGTCATTTTCGTCCTCCCTAGGTTTTTCTTGTCCAATTAGGGTTTTCAACCAACCTTGTGCATCGTATAAGTTCATTTGTGTCATTGGATGAACAATTAGGTCATTTTCGTCTTTAGGCTTATTCTTGTCCTATTAGGGTTTCTAAACAATCTTTTGAATCCAATAGGTGTGTTTGGGTCATTGGATGAACATTTAGGTCATTTTCGTCCTCCCTCAGCTTATTCTTGTCCAATTATGGTTTTTAACCAATCTTGTGCATCCAATAGGTGTGTTTGTGTCATTGGGTGAACATTTATGTCTCTTTCGTCCTCCCTAGGCTTATTCTTGTTTAATTAGGGTTTCTAAACAATCTTGTGCATCTAATAGGTGTGTTTGTGTCATTGGATGAACAATT
>JBBPBS010000965.1:36573-77545 GCA_037974835.1 Cicer judaicum | reverse complement strand
GTCCAATTAGGGTTTTTAACCAATCTTGTGCATCCAATGGGTGTTTTTGTGTCATTAGATGAACATTTAGGTCCTTCTCGTCCTCCCTACACTTAATCTTGTCCAATTAGGATTTTTAACCAATCTTGTGCATCCAATAGGTGTTTTGTGTCATTGGATGAACAATTTGGTCATTTTCGTCCTCCCTAAACATAGACTTGTCCAATTAGGGTTTCTAACCAATCTTGTGCATCCAATAGGTGTGTTTGTGTCATTGGATGAACATTTAGGTCATTTTCGTCCTCCCTAGGCTTATTCTTGTCCAATTAGGGTTTTTAACAAATCTTGTGCATCCAATAGGTGTTTATGTGTCATTGGATGAACATTTAGGTCCTTTTCGTCCTCCCATCACTTAATCTTGTCCAATTAGGGTTTCTAACCAATATTGTGCATCCAATAGGTGTTTGTGTTATTGGATGAACATTTAGGTCCTTTTCGTCCTCCCATCACTTAATCTTGTCCAATTAGGGTTTCTAACCAATCTTGTGCATCCAATAGGTGTTTTTGTGTCATTGGATGAACAATTACGTCATTTACGTCATTGGTTGAACATTTAGGTCATTTTCGTCCTCCCTAGGCTAATTCTTGTCCAATTAGGGTTTTTAACAAATCTTGGGCATCCAATAGGTGTTTTTGTGTCATTGGATAAACATTTAGGTCCTTTTCGTCCTCCCTACAATTAATCTTGTCCAATTAGGGTTTCTAACTAATCTTGTGCATCTAATAGGTGTTTTTGTGTCATTGGATGAACATTTAGGTTATTTTCCTCCTCCCAAGGCTAATTCTTGTCCAATTAGGGTTTCTAACCAATCTTGTGCATCCAATAGGTGTGTTTGTGTCATTGGATGAACAATTAGGTCATTTTCGTCCTCCCTAGGCTTATTCTTGTCCAATTAGGGTTTTTAACCAATCTTGTGCATCCAATGGGTGTTTTTGTGTCATTAGATGAACATTTAGGTCCTTCTCGTCCTCCCTACACTTAATCTTGTCCAATTAGGATTTTTAACCAATCTTGTGCATCCAATAGGTGTTTTGTGTCATTGGATGAACAATTTGGTCATTTTCGTCCTCCCTAAACTTAGACTTGTCCAATTAGGGTTTTTAACCAATCTTGTGCATCCAATAGGTGTGTTTGTGTCATTGGATGAACATTTAGGTCATTTTCGTCCTCCCTAGGCTTATTCTTGTCCAATTAGGGTTTTTAACAAATATTGTGCATCCAATAGGTGTTTATGTGTCATTGGATGAACATTTAGGTTATTTTCATCATCCCTAGGCTAATTCTTGTCCAATTAGGGTTTCTAACCAATCTTGTGCATCCAATAGGTGTGTTTGTGTCATTGGATGAACAATTTGGTTATTTTCGTCCTCCCTAGGCTTATTCATGTCCAATTAAGGTTTTTTACCAATCTTGTGCAACCAATAGGTGTTTTTGTGTCATTGGATGAACATTTATGTCCTTCTCGTCCTCCCTACACTTAATCTAGTCCAATTAGGGTTTCTAACCTGTCTTGTGCGTCCAATAGGTGTTTTTGTGTCATTGGATGAACAATTAGGTCATTTTCGTCCAACCTAGGCTAATACTTGTCCAATTAGGATTTTTAACCAATCTTGTGCATCCAATAGGTGTTTTGTGTCATTGCATGAACATTTAGGTCATTTTCGTCCTCCCTAGACTAATTCTTGTCCAATTAGGGTTTCTAACCAATCTTGAGCATCCAATAGGTGTGTTTGTGTCATTGGATGAACAATTAGGTCATTTTCGTCCTCCCTAGGCTTATTCTGGTCCAATTAGGGTTTTTAACCAATCTTGTGCATCCAATGGGTGTTTTTGTGTCATTAGATGAACATTTAGGTCCTTCTCGTCCTCCCTACACTTAATCTTGTCCAATTAGGATTTTTAACCAATCTTGTGCATCCAATAGGTGTTTTGTGTCATTGGATGAACAATTTGGTCATTTTCGTCCTCCCTAAACATAGACTTGTCCAATTAGGGTTTCTAACCAATCTTGTGCATCCAATAGGTGTGTTTGTGTCATTGGATGAACATTTAGGTCATTTTCGTCCTCCCTAGGCTTATTCTTGTCCAATTAGGGTTTTTAACAAATCTTGTGCATCCAATAGGTGTTTATGTGTCATTGGATGAACATTTAGGTCCTTTTCGTCCTCCCATCACTTAATCTTGTCCAATTAGGGTTTCTAACCAATATTGTGCATCCAATAGGTGTTTGTGTTATTGGATGAACATTTAGGTCCTTTTCGTCCTCCCATCACTTAATCTTGTCCAATTAGGGTTTCTAACCAATCTTGTGCATCCAATAGGTGTTTTTGTGTCATTGGATGAACAATTACGTCATTTACGTCATTGGTTGAACATTTAGGTCATTTTCGTCCTCCCTAGGCTAATTCTTGTCCAATTAGGGTTTTTAACAAATCTTGGGCATCCAATAGGTGTTTTTGTGTCATTGGATAAACATTTAGGTCCTTTTCGTCCTCCCTACAATTAATCTTGTCCAATTAGGGTTTCTAACTAATCTTGTGCATCTAATAGGTGTTTTTGTGTCATTGGATGAACATTTAGGTTATTTTCCTCCTCCCAAGGCTAATTCTTGTCCAATTAGGGTTTCTAACCAATCTTGTGCATCCAATAGGTGTGTTTGTGTCATTGGATGAACAATTAGGTCATTTTCGTCCTCCCTAGGCTTATTCTTGTCCAATTAGGGTTTTTAACCAATCTTGTGCATCCAATGGGTGTTTTTGTGTCATTAGATGAACATTTAGGTCCTTCTCGTCCTCCCTACACTTAATCTTGTCCAATTAGGATTTTTAACCAATCTTGGGCATCCAATAGGTGTTTTGTGTCATTGGATGAACAATTTGGTCATTTTCGTCCTCCCTAAACTTAGACTTGTCCAATTAGGGTTTTTAACCAATCTTGTGCATCCAATAGGTGTGTTTGTGTCATTGGATGAACATTTAGGTCATTTTCGTCCTCCCTAGGCTTATTCTTGTCCAATTAGGGTTTTTAACAAATCTTGTGCATCCAATAGGTGTTTATGTGTCATTGGATGAACATTTAGGTCCTTTTCGTCCTCCCATCACTTAATCTTGTCCAATTAGGGTTTCAAACCAATATTGTGCATCCAATAGGTGTTTTGTGTCATTGGATGAACAATTAGGTCATTTTCGTCCTCCCTAGGCTAATTCTTGTCCAATTAGGGTTTTTAACCAATGTTGTGCATCCAATAGGTGTTTTGTGACATTGGATGAACAATTTGGTCATTTTCGTCCTTCCTAAACTTAATCTTGTCCAATTAGGGTTTCTAACCAATCTTGTGCATCCAATAGGTGTGTTTGTGTCATTGGATGAACATTTAGGTCATTTTCGTCCTCCCTAGGCTTATTCTTGTCCAATTAGGGTTTTTAACAAATCTTGTGCATCCAATAGGTGTTTTTGTGTCATTGGATGAACATTTAGGTCCTTTTCGTCCTCCCTACAATTAATCTTGTCCAATTAGGGTTTCTAACCAATCTTGTGCATCCAATAGGTGTTTTTGTGTCATTGGATGAACATTTAGGTTATTTTCCTCCTCCCAAGGCTAATTCTAGTCCAATTAGGGTTTCTAACCAATCTTATGCATCCAATAGGTATTTTTTTGTCATTGGATGAACATTTAGGTTATTTTCCTCCTCCCAAGGCTAATTCTTGTCCAATTAGGGTTTCTAACCAATCTTGTGCATCCAATAGGTGTGTTTGTGTCATTGGATGAACAATTAGGTCATTTTCGTCCTCCCTAGGCTTATTCTTGTCCAATTAGGGTTTTTAACCAATCTTGTGCATCCAATGGGTGTTTTTGTGTCATTAGATGAACATTTAGGTCCTTCTCGTCTTCCCTACACAAAAATCTTGTCCAATTAGGATTTTTAACCAATCTTGTGCATCCAATAGGTGTTTTGTGTCATTGGATGAACAATTTGGTCATTTTCGTCCTCCCTAAACTTAGACTTGTCCAATTAGGGTTTCTAACCAATCTTGTGCATCCAATAGGTGTGTTTGTGTCATTGGATGAACATTTAGGTCATTTTCGTTCTCCCTAGGCTAATTCTTGTCCAATTTGGGTTTCTAACCAATCTTGTACTTCCAACAGGTGTTTTGTGTCATTGGATGAACATTTAGGTCATTTTCGTCCTCCCTAAACTTAATCTTGTCCAATTAGGGTTTTTAACCAATCTTGTGCATCCAATAGGTGTTTTTGTGTCATTGGATGAATATTTATGTCATTTTCGTCCTCCTTACACTTAATCTTGTCCTATTAGGGTTTTTAACCAATCTTGTGCATCCAATAGGTGTTTTGTGTCATTGGATGAACATTTAGGTCATTTTCGTCCTCCCTAAACTTAATCTTGTCCAATTAGGGTTTTTAACCAATCTTGTGCATCCAATAGGTGTTTTTCTGTCATTGGATGAATATTTATGTCATTTTCGTCCTCCTTACACTTAATTTTGTCCAATTCGGGTTTTTAACCAATCTTGTGCATCCAATAGGTGTTTTGTGTCATTGGATGAACATTTTAGGTCATTTTCGTCCTCCCTAAACTTAATCTTGTCCAATTAGGGTTTCTAACCAATATTGTGCATCCAATAGGTGTTTTTGTATCATTGGATGAATAATTAGGTCATATTCGTCCTCCCTAGGCTAATTCTTGTCCAATTAGGGTTTTTAACCAATCTTGTGCATCCAATAGTTGTTTTGTGTCAATGGATGAAAATTTAGGTCATTTTCGTCCTCCCTAAACTTAATCTTGTCCAATTAGGGTTTCTAACCAATTTTGTGCATCCAATAGGTGTTTTTGTATCATTGGATGAACAATTAGGTCATTTTCGTCCTCCCTAGGCTAATTCTTGTCCAATTAGGGTTTTTAACCAATCTTGTGCATCCAATAGGTGTTTTTGTGTCATTGGATGAATATTTAGGTCATTTTCGTCCTCCCTACACTTAATCTTGTCCAATTAGGGTTTTTAACCAATCTTGTGCATCCAATAGGTGTTTTGTGTCATTGGATGAACATTTAGGTCATTTTCGTCCTCCCTAAACTTAATCTTGTCCAATTAGGGTTTCTAACCAATCTTGTGCATCCAATAGGTGTTTTTGTATCATTGGATGAATAATTAGGTCATTTTCGTCCTCCCTAGGCTAATTCTTGTCCAATTAGGGTTTTTAACCAATCTTGTGCATCCAATAGTTGTTTTGTGTCAATGGATGAAAATTTAGGTCATTTTCGTTCTCCCTAGGCTTATTCTTGTCCAATTAGGGTTTTTCACCAATCTTGTGCATCCAATAGGTGTTTTTGTGTCATTGGATGAACATTTAGGTTATTTTCGTCCTCCCTAGGCTAATTCTTGTCCAATTAGGGTTTTTAAGGAATCTTGTGCATCCAATAGGTGTTTTGTGTCATTGGATGAACGTTTAGGTCATTTTCGTCCTCCCTAGGCTAATTCTTGTCCAATTAGGGTTTTTAACCAATCTTGTGCATCCAATAGGTGTTTTTGTGTCATTGGATGAATATTTATGTCATTTTCGTCCTCCTTACACTTAATCTTGTCCAATTAGGGTTTGTAACCAATCTTGTGCATCCAATAGGAGTTTTGTGTCATTGGATGAACATTTAGGTCATTTTCGTCCTCCCTAAACTTAATCTTGTCCAATTAGGGTTTCTAACCAATCATGTGCACATCCAATAGGTTTTATTGTGTCATTGGATGAACAATTAGGTCATTTTCGTCCTCCCTAGGCTTATTCTTGTCCAATTAGGGTTTTTAACCAATCTTGTGCATCCAATAGGTGTTTTGTGTCATTGGATGAACGTTTAGGTCATTTTCGTCCTCCCTAGGCTAATTCTTGTCCAATTAGGGTTTTTAACCAATCTTGTGCATCCAATAGGTGTTTTTGTGTCATTGGATGAATATTTATGTCATTTTCGTCCTCCTTACACTTAATCTTGTCCAATTAGGGTTTGTAACCAATCTTGTGCATCCAATAGGTGTTTTTGTGTCATTGCATGAATATTTATGTCATTTTCGTCCTCCCTACACTTAATCTTGTCCAATTAGGGTTTCTAACCAATTTTGTGCATCCAATAGGTGTTTTTGTATCATTGGATGAACATTTAGGTCATTTTCGTCCTCCCTAGGCTAATTCTTGTCCAATTAGGGTTTTTAAGCAATCTTGTGCATCCAATAGGTGTTTTGTGTCATTGGATGAACGTTTAGGTCATTTTCGTCCTCCCTAGGCTAATTCTTGTCCAATTAGGGTTTTTAACCAATCTTGTACATCCAATAGGTGTTTTTGTGTCATTGGATGAATATTTATGTCATTTTCGTCCTCCTTACACTTAATCTTGTCCAATTAGGGTTTGTAACCAATCTTGTGCATCCAATAGGTGTTTTGTGTCATTGGATGAACATTTAGGTCATTTTCGTCCTCCCTAAACTTAATCTTGTCCAATTAGGGTTTCTAACCAATTTTGTGCATCCAATAGGTGTTTTTGTATCATTGGGTGAACAATTAGGTCATTTTCGTCCTCCCTAAGCTTAATCTTGTCCAATTAGGGTTTCTAACAAATCTTGTGTATCCAATAGGTGTTTTGTGTCATTGGATGAACATTGAGGTCATTTTCGTCCTCCCTAAACTTAATCTTGTCCAATTAGGGTTTCTAACCAATCATGTGCATCCAATAGGTTTTTTTGTGTCATTGGATGAACAATTAGGTCATTTTCGTCCTCCCTAGGCTAATTCTTGTCCAATTAGGGTTTTTAACCAATCTTGTGCATCCAATAGGTGTTTTTGTGTCATTGCATGAATATTTATGTCATTTTCGTCCTCCCTACACTTAATCTTGTCCAATTAGGGTTTCTAACCAATTTTGTGCATCCAATAGGTGTTTTTGTATCATTGGATGAACAATTAGGTCATTTACGTCCTCCCTAGGCTAATTCTTGTCCAATTAGGGTTTTTCAACAATCTTGTGCATCCAATAGGTGTTTTGTGTCATTGGATGAACATTTAGGTCATTTTCGTCCTCCCTAAACTTAATCTTGTCCAATTAGGGTTTCTAACCAATCATGTGCATCCAATAGGTTTTATTGTGTCATTGGATGAACAATTAGGTCATTTTCGTCCTCCCTAGGCTAATTCTTGTCCAATTAGGGTTTTTAACCAATCTTGTGCATCCAATAGGTGTTTTTGTGTCATTGCATGAATATTTATGTCATTTTCGTCCTCCCTACACTTAATCTTGTCCAATTAGGGTTTCTAACCAATTTTGTGCATCCAATAGGTGTTTTTGTATCATTGGATGAACAATTAGGTCATTTTCGTCCTCCCTAGGCTAATTCTTGTCCAATTAGGGTTTTTCAACAATCTTGTGCATCCAATAGGTGTTTTTGTGTCATTGGATGAACATTTAGGTCATTTTCGTCCTCCCTAGGCTAATTCTTGTCCAATTAGGGTTTTTAAGCAATCTTGTGCATCCAATAGGTGTTTTGTGTCATTGGATGAACGTTTAGGTCATTTTCGTCCTCCCTAGGCTAATTCTTGTCCAATTAGGGTTTTTAACCAATCTTGTGCATCCAATAGGTGTTTTTGTGTCATTGGATGAATATTTATGTCATTTTCGTCCTCCTTACACTTAATCTTGTCCAATTAGGGTTTCTAACCAATATTGTGCATCCAATAGGTGTTTTTGTATCATTGGATGAATAATTAGGTCATTTTCGTCCTCCCTAGGCTAATTCTTGTCCAATTAGGGTTTTTAACCAATCTTGTGCATCCAATAGGTGTTTTGTGTCAATGGATGAAAATTTAGGTCATTTTCGTTCTCCCTAGGCTTATTCTTGTCCAATTAGGGTTTTTAACCAATCTTGTGCATCCAATAGGTGTTTTGTGTCATTGGATGAATATTTAGGTCATTTTCGTCCTCCCTAAACTTAATCTTGTCCAATTAGGGTTTCTTACCAATCATGTGCATCCAATAGGTTTTTTTGTGTCATTGGATGCACAATTAGGTCATTTTCGTCCTCCCTAGGCTAATTCTTGTCCAATTAGGGTTTTTAACCAATCTTGTGCATCCAATAGGTGTTTTGTGTCATTGGATGAACATTTTAGGTCATTTTCGTCCTCCCTAAACTTAATCTTGTCCAATTAGGGTTTCTAACCAATATTGTGCATCCAATAGGTCTTTTTGTATCATTGGATGAATAATTAAGTCATTTTCGTCCTCCCTAGGCTAAATCTTGTCCAATTAGGGTTTTTAACAAATCTTGTGCATCCAATAGTTGTTTTGTGTCAATGGATGAAAATTTAGGTCATTTTCGTTCTCCCTAGGCTTATTCTTGTCCAATTAGGGTTTTTCACCAATCTTGTGCATCCAATAGGTGTTTTTGTGTCATTGGATGAACATTTAGGTCATTTTCGTCCTCCCTAGGCTAATTCTTGTCCAATTAGGGTTTTTAAGCAATCTTGTGCATCCAATAGGTGTTTTGTGTCATTGGATGAACGTTTAGATCATTTTCGTCCTCCCTAGGCTAATTCTTGTCCAATTAGGGTTTCTAACCAATCATGTGCATCCAATAGGTTTTTTTGTGTCATTGGATGAACAATTAGGTCATTTTCGTCCTCCCTAGGCTAATTCTTGTCCAATTAGGATTTCTAACCAATCATGTGCATCCAATAGGTGTTTTGTGTCAATGGATGAAAATTTAGGTCATTTTCGTTCTCCCTAGGCTTATTCTTGTCCAATTAGGGTTTTTCACCAATCTTGTGCATTCAATAGGTGTTTTTGTGTCATTGGATGAACATTTAGGTCATTTTCGTCCTCCCTAAACTTAATCTTGTCCAATTAGGGTTTTTAACCAATCTTGTGCATCCAATAGGTGTTTTGTGTCATTGGATGAACATTTAGGTCATTTTCGTCCTCCGTAAACTTAATCTTGTCCAATTAGGGTTTCTAACCAATCATGTGCATCCAATAGGTTTTTTTGTGTCATTGGATGCACAATTAGGTCATTTTCGTCCTCCCTAGGCTAATTCTTGTCCAATTAGGGTTTTTAACCAATCTTGTGCATCCAATAGGTGTTTTGTGTCATTGGATGAATATTTTAGGTCATTTTCGTCCTCCCTAAACTTAATCTTGTCCAATTAGGGTTTCTAACCAATATTGTGCATCCAATAGGTGTTTTTGTATCATTGGATGAATAATTAGGTCATTTTCGTCCTCCCTAGGCTAATTCTTGTCCAATTAGGGTTTTTAACCAATCTTGTGCATCCAATATGTGTTTTGTGTCAATGGATGAAAATTTAGGTCATTTTCGTTCTCCCTACGCTTATTCTTGTCCAATTAGGGTTTTTAACCAATCTTGTGCATCCAATAGGTGTTTTGTGTCATTGGATGAATATTTAGGTCATTTTCGTCCTCCCTAAACTTAATCTTGTCCAATTAGGGTTTCTAACCAATCATGTGCATCCAATAGGTTTTTTTGTGTCATTGGATGCACAATTAGGTCATTTTCGTCCTGCCTAGGCTAATTCTTGTCCAATTAGGGTTTTTAACCAATCTTGTGCATCCAATAGGTGTTTTGTGTCATTGGATGAACATTTTAGGTCATTTTCGTCCTCCCTAAACTTAATCTTGTCCAATTAGGGTTTCTAACCAATATTGTGCATCCAATAGGTGTTTTTGTATCATTGGATAAATAATTAGGTCATTTTCGTCCTCCCTTGGCTAATTCTTGTCGAAATAGGGTTTTTAACCAATCTTGTAAATCCAATAGATGTTTTGTGTCAATGGATGACAATTTAGGTCATTTTCGTTCTCCCTAGGCTTATTCTTGTCCAATTAGGGTTTTTCACCAATCTTGTGCATCCAATAGGTGTTTTTGTGTCATTGGATGAACATTTAGGTCATTTTCGTCCTCCCTAGGCTAATTCTTGTCCAATTAGGGTTTTTAACCAATCTTGTGCATCCAATAGGTGTTTTGTGTCATTGTATGAACATTTTAGGTCATTTTCGTCCTCCCTAGGCTAATTCATGTCCAATTAGGGTTTCTAACGAATTTTGTGCATCCAATAGGTGTTTTTGTATCATTGGATGAACAATTAGGTCATTTTCGTCCTCCCTAGGCTATTTCTTGTCTAATTAGGGTTTTTAACCAATCTTGTGCATCCAATAGGTGTTTTGTGTCATTGGATGAACATTTTAGGTCATTTTCGTCCTCCCTAAACTTAATCTTGTCCAATTAGGGTTTCTAACCAATCTTGTGCATCCAATAGGTGTTTTGTGTCATTGGATGAACATTTAGGTCATTTTCGTCCTCCCTAAACTTAATCTTGTCCAATTAGGGTTTCTAACCAATATTGTGCATCCAATAGGTGTTTTTGTATCATTGGATGAACAATTAGGTCATTTTCGTCCTCCCTAGGCTAATTCTTGTCCAATTAGGGTTTTTAACCAATCTTGTGCATCCAATAGGTGTTTTGTGTCAAATGACGAAAATTTAGGTCATTTTCGTTCTCCCTAGGCTAATTCTTGTCCAATTAGGGTTTTTAACCAATCTTGTGCATCCAATAGGTGTTTTTGTGTCATTGGATGAATATTTATGTCATTTTCGTCCTCCTTACACTTAATCTTGTCCAATTAGGGTTTTTAACCAATCTTGTGCATCCAATAGGTGTTTTGTGTCATTGGATGAACATTTAGGTCATTTTCGTCCTCCCAAAACTTAATCTTGTCCAATTAGGGTTTCTTCTAACCAATCATGTGCATCCAATAGGTTTTTTTGTGTCATTGGATGCACAATTAGGTCATTTTCGTCCTCCCTAGGCTAATTCTTGTCCAATTAGGATTTTTAACCAATCTTGTGCATCCAATAGGTGTTTTGTGTCATTGGATGAACATTTTAGGTCATTTTCGTCCTCCCTAAACTTAATCTTGTCCAATTAGGGTTTCTAACCAATATTGTGCATCCAATAGGTGTTTTTGTATCATTGGATGAATAATTAGGTCATTTTCGTCCTCCCTAGGCTAATTCTTGTCCAATTAGGGTTTTTAACCAATGTTGTGCATCCAATAGGTGTTTTGTGTCAATGGATGAAAATTTATGTCATTTTCATTCTCCCTAGGCTTATTCTTGTCCAATTAGGGTTTTTCACCAATCTTGTGCATCCAATAGGTGTTTTTGTGTCATTGGATGAACATTTAGGTCATTTTCGTCCTCCCTAGGCTAATTCTTGTCCAATTAGGGTTTTTAAGCAATCTTGTGCATCCAATAGGTGTTTTGTGTCATTGGATGAACGTTTAGGTCATTTTCGTCTTCCCTAGGCTAATTCTTGTCCAATTAGGGTTTTTAACCAATCTTGTGCATCCAATAGGTGTTTTGTGTCATTGGATGAACATTTTAGGTCATTTTCGTCCTCCCTAAACTTAATCTTGTCCAATTAGGGTTTCTAACCAATATTGTGCATCCAATAGGTGTTTTTGTATCATTGGATGAATAATTAGGTCATTTTCGTCCTCCCTAGGCTAATTCTTGTCCAATTAGGGTTTTTAACCAATCTTGTGCATTGAATAGGTGTTTTTGTGTCATTGGATGAACATTTTAGGTCATTTTCGTCCTCCCTAAACTTAATCTTGTCCAATTAGGGTTTCTAACCAATATTGTGCATCCAATAGGTGTTTTTGTATCATTGGATGAATAATTAGGTCATTTTCGTCCTCCCTAGGCTAATTCTTGTCCAATTAGGGTTTTTAACCAATCTTGTGCATCCAATAGGTGTTTTGTGTAAATGGATGAAAATTTAGGTCATTTTCGTTCTCCCTAGGCTTATTCTTGTCCAATTAGGGTTTTTAACCAATCTTGTGCATCCAATAGGTGTTTTGTGTCATTGGATGAATATTTAGGTCATTTTCGTCCTCCCTAAACTTAATCTTGTCCAATTAGGGTTTCTAACCAATATTGTGCATCCAATAGGTGTTTTTGTATCATTGGATGAATAATTAGGTCATTTTCGTCCTCCCTAGGCTAATTCTTGTCCAATTAGGGTTTTTAACCAATCTTGTGCATCCAATAGTTGTTTTGTGTCAATGGATGAAAATTTAGGTCATTTTCGTTCTCCCTAGGCTTATTCTTGTCCAATTAGGGTTTTTCACCAATCTTGTGCATCCAATAGGTGTTTTTGTGTCATTGGATGAACATTTAGGTCATTTTCGTCCTCCCTAGGCTAATTCTTGTCCAATTAGGGTTTTTAAGCAATCTTGTGCATCCAATAGGTGTTTTGTGTCATTGGATGAACCTTTAGGTCATTTTCGTCCTCCCTAGGCTAATTCTTGTCCAATTAGGGTTTTTAAACAATCTTGTGCATCCAATAGGTGTTTTTGTGTCATTGGATGAATATTTATGTCATTTTCGTCCTCCTTACACTTAATCTTGTCCAATTAGGGTTTGTAACCAATCTTGTGCATCCAATAGGTGTTTTGTGTCATTGGATGAACATTTAGGTCATTTTCGTCCTCCCTAAACTTAATCTTGTCCAATTAGGGTTTCTAACCAATCATGTGCATCCAATAGGTTTTTTTGTATCATTGGATGAACAATTAGGTCATTTACGTCCTCCCTAGGCTAATTCTTGTCCAATTAGGGTTTTTAAACAATCTTGTGCATCCAATAGGTGTTTTGTGTCATTGGATGAACATTTTATGTCATTTTCGTCCTCCTTACACTTAATCTTGTCCAATTAGGGTTTTTAACTAATCTTGTGCATCCAATAGGTGTTTTGTGTCATTGGATGAACATTTAGGTCATTTTCGTCCTCCCTAAACTTAATCTTGTCCAATTAGGGTTTCTAACCAATCATGTGCATCCAATAGGTTTTTTTGTGTCATTGGATGAACAATTAGGTCATTTACGTCCTCCCTAGGCTAATTCTTGTTTAATTAGGGTTATTAACCAATCTTATGCATCCAACAGGTGTTTTGTGTCATTGGATGAACATTTAGGTTATTTTCGTCCTCCCTAAACTTAATCTTGTCCAATTAGGGTTTTTAACCAATCTTGTGCATCCAATAGGTGCTTTTGTGTCATTGGATGAATATTTATGTCATTTTCGTCCTCCTTACACTTAATCTTGTCCTATTAGGGTTTTTAACCAATCTTGTGCATCCAATAGGTGTTTTGTGTCATTGGATGAACATTTAGGTCATTTTCGTCCTCCCTAAACTTAATCTTGTCCAACTAGGGTTTCTAACCAATCATGTACATCCAATACGTTTTTATGTGTCATTGGATGCACAATTAGGTCATTTTCGTCCTCCCTAGGCTAATTCTTGTCCAATTAGGGTCTTTAACCAATCTTGTGCATCCAATAGGTGTTTTGTGTCATTGGATGAACATTTTAGGTCATTTTCGTCCTCCCTAAACTTAATCTTGTCCAATTAGGGTTTCTAACCAATATTGTGCATCCAATAGGTGTTTTTGTATCATTGGATGAATAATTAGGTCATATTCGTCCTCCCTAGGCTAATTCTTGTCCAATTAGGGTTTTTAACCAATCTTGTGCATCCAATAGTTGTTTTGTGTCAATGGATGAAAATTTAGGTCATTTTCGTCCTCCCTAAACTTAATCTTGTCCAATTAGGGTTTCTAACCAATTTTGTGCATCCAATAGGTGTTTTTGTATCATTGGATGAACAATTAGGTCATTTTCGTCCTCCCTAGGCTAATTCTTGTCCAATTAGGGTTTTTAACCAATCTTGTGCATCCAATAGTTGTTTTGTGTCAATGGATGAAAATTTAGGTCATTTTCGTTCTCCCTAGGCTTATTCTTGTCCAATTAGGGGTTTTCACCAATCTTGTGCATCCAATAGGTGTTTTTGTGTCATTGGATGAACATTTAGGTCATTTTCGTCCTCCCTAGGCTAATTCTTGTCCAATTAGGGTTTTTAAGCAATCTTGTGCATCCAATAGGTGTTTTGTGTCATTGGATGAACGTTTAGATCATTTTCGTCCTCCCTAGGCTAATTCTTGTCCAATTAGGGTTTCTAACCAATCATGTGCATCCAATAGGTTTTTTTGTGTCATTGGATGAACAATTAGGTCATTTTCGTCCTCCCTAGGCTAATTCTTGTCCAATTAGGATTTCTAACCAATCATGTGCATCCAATAGGTGTTTTGTGTCAATGGATGAAAATTTAGGTCATTTTCGTTCTCCCTAGGCTTATTCTTGTCCAATTAGGGTTTTTCACCAATCTTGTGCATTCAATAGGTGTTTTTGTGTCATTGGATGAACATTTAGGTCATTTTCGTCCTCCCTAAACTTAATCTTGTCCAATTAGGGTTTTTAACCAATCTTGTGCATCCAATAGGTGTTTTGTGTCATTGGATTAACATTTAGGTCATTTTCGTCCTCCCTAAACTTAATCTTGTCCAATTAGGGTTTCTAACCAATCATGTGCATCCAATAGGTTTTTTTGTGTCATTGGATGAACAATTAGGTCATTTTCGTCCTCCCTAGGCTAATTCTTGTCCAATTAGGGTTTTTAACTAATCTTGTGCATCCAATAGGTGTTTTGTGTCATTGGATGAACATTTTAGGTCATTTTCGTCCTCCCTAAACTTAATCTTGTCCAATTAGGGTTTCTAACCAATATTGTGCATCCAATAGGTGTTTTTGTATCATTGGATGAATAATTAGGTCATTTTCGTCCTCCCTAGGCTAATTCTTGTCCAATTAGGGTTTTTAACCAATCTTGTGCATCCAATAGGTGTTTTGTGTCAATGGATGAACAATTAGGTCATTTTCGTCCTCCCTAGGCTAATTCTTGTCCAATTAGGGTTTTTAACCAATCTTGTGCATCCAATAGGTGTTTTTGTGTCATTGGATGAATATTTATGTCATTTTCGTCCTCCTTACACTTAATCTTGTCCTATTAGGGTTTTTAACCAATCTTGTGCATCCAATAGGTGTTTTGTGTCATTGGATGAACATTTAGGTCATTTTCGTCCTCCCTAAACTTAATCTTGTCCAATTAGGGTTTTTAACCAATCTTGTGCATCCAATAGGTGTTTTTCTGTCATTGGATGAATATTTATGTCATTTTCGTCCTCCTTACACTTAATTTTGTCCAATTCGGGTTTTTAACCAATCTTGTGCATCCAATAGGTGTTTTGTGTCATTGGATGAACATTTTAGGTCATTTTCGTCCTCCCTAAACTTAATCTTGTCCAATTAGGGTTTCTAACCAATATTGTGCATCCAATAGGTGTTTTTGTATCATTGGATGAATAATTAGGTCATATTCGTCCTCCCTAGGCTAATTCTTGTCCAATTAGGGTTTTTAACCAATCTTGTGCATCCAATAGTTGTTTTGTGTCAATGGATGAAAATTTAGGTCATTTTCGTCCTCCCTAAACTTAATCTTGTCCAATTAGGGTTTCTAACCAATTTTGTGCATCCAATAGGTGTTTTTGTATCATTGGATGAACAATTAGGTCATTTTCGTCCTCCATAGGCTAATTCATGTCCAATTAGGGTTTCTAACCAATCATGTGCATCCAATAGGTGTTTTGTGTCAATGGATGAAAATTTAGGTCATTTTCGTTCTCCCTAGGCTTATTCTTGTCCAATTAGGGTTTTTAACCAATCTTGTGCATCCAATAGGTGTTTTTGTGTCATTGGATGAACATTTAGGTCATTTTCGTCCTCCCTAGGCTAATTCTTGTCCAATTAGGGTTTCTAACCAATCTTGTACTTCCAACAGGTGTTTTGTGTCATTGGATGAACATTTAGGTCATTTTCGTCCTCCCTAAACTTAATCTTGTCCAATTAGGGTTTTTAACCAATCTTGTGCATCCAATTGGTGTTTTTGTGTCATTGGATGAATATTTATGTCATTTTCGTCCTCCTTACACTTAATCTTGTCCTATTAGGGTTTTTAACCAATCTTGTGCATCCAATAGGTGTTTTGTGTCATTGGATGAACATTTAGGTCATTTTCGTCCTCCCTAAACTTAATCTTGTCCAACTAGGGTTTCTAACCAATCATGTGCATCCAATAGGTTTTTATGTGTCATTGGATGCACAATTAGGTCATTTTCGTCCTCCCTAGGCTAATTCTTGTCCAATTAGGGTTTCTAACCAATCTTGTACTTCCAACAGGTGTTTTGTGTCATTGGATGAACATTTAGGTCATTTTCGTCCTCCCTAAACTTAATCTTGTCCAATTAGGGTTTTTAACCAATCTTGTGCATCCAATAGGTGTTTTTGTGTCATTGGATGAATATTTAGGTCATTTTCGTCCTCCTTACACTTAATCTTGTCCTATTAGGGTTTTTAACCAATCTTGTGCATCCAATAGGTGTTTTGTGTCATTGGATGAACATTTAGGTCATTTTCGTCCTCCCTAAACTTAATCTTGTCCAACTAGGGTTTCTAACCAATCATGTGCATCCAATAGGTTTTTATGTGTCATTGGATGCACAATTAGGTCATTTTCGTCCTCCCTAGGCTAATTCTTGTCCAATTAGGGTTTTTAACCAATCTTGTGCATCCAATAGGTGTTTTGTGTCAATGGATGAACATTTAGGTCATTTTCGTCCTCCATAAACTTAATCTTGTCCAATTAGGGTTTTTAACCAATCTTGTGCATCCAATAGGTGTTTTGTGTCATTGGATTAACATTTAGGTCATTTTCGTCCTCCCTAGGCTAATTCTTGTCCAATTAGGGTTTTTAAGCAATCTGGTGCATCCAATAGGTGTTTTGTGTCATTGGATGAACGTTTAGGTCATTTTTGTCCTCCCTAGGCTAATTCTTGTCTAATTAGGGTTTTTAACCAATCTTGTGCATCCAATAGGTGTTTTTGTGTCATTGGATGAATATTTATGTCATTTTCGTCCTCCCTAAACTTAATCTTGTCCAATTAGGGTTTCTAACCAATCATGTGCAACCAATAGGTTTTATTGTATCATTTGATGAACAATTAGGTCATTTTCGTCCTCCCTAGGCTAATTCTTGTCCAATTAGGGTTTTTAACCAATCTTTTGCATCCAATAGGTGTTTTTGTGTCATTGGATGAATATTTATGTCATTTTCGTCCTCCTTACACTTAATCTTGTCCAATTAGGGTTTGTAACCAATCTTGTGCATCCAATAGGTGTTTTGTGTCATTGGATGAACATTTAAGTCATTTTCGTCCAACCTAGGCTAATTCTTGTCCAATTAGGGTTTTTAACCAATCTTGTGCATCCAATAGGTGTTTTGTGTCATTGGATGAACATTTACGTCATTTTCGTCCAACCTAGGCTAATTCTTGTCCAATTAGGGTTTTTAACCAATCTTGTGCATCCAATAGGTGTTTTGTGTCATTGGATGAACATTTAGGTCATTTTCGTCCTCCCTAAACTTAATCTTGTCCAATTAGGGTTTCTAACCAATCATGTGCATCCAATAGGTTTTTTTGTGTCATTGGATGAACAATTAGGTCATTTTCGTCCTCCCTAGGCTAATTCTTGTCCAATTAGGGTTTTTAACCAATCTTGTGCATCCAATAGGTGTTTTGTGTCATTGGATGAACATTTAGGTCATTTTCGTCCTCCCTAGGCTAATTCTTGTCCAATTTGGGTTTCTAACCAATCTTGTACTTCAAACAGGTGTTTTGTGTCATTGGATGAACATTTAGGTCATTTTCGTCCTCCATAAACTTAATCTTGTCCAATTAGGGTTTTTAACCAATCTTGTGCATCCAATAAGTGTTTTTGTGTCATTGGATGAATATTTATGTCATTTTCGTCCTCCTTACACTTAATCTTGTCCAATTCGGGTTTTTAACCAATCTTGTGCATCCAATAGGTGTTTTGTGTCATTGGATGAACATTTAGGTCATTTTCGTCCTCCCTAAACTTAATCTTGTCCAATTAGGGTTTCTAACCAATCATGTGCATCCAATAGGTTTTTTTGTGTCATTGGATGCACAATTAGGTCATTTTCGTCCTCCCTAGGCTAATTCTTGTCCAATTAGGGTTTTTAACCAATCTTGTGCATCCAATAGGTGTTTTGTGTCATTGGATGAACATTTTAGGTCATTTTCGTCCTCCCTAAACTTAATCTTGTCCAACTAGGGTTTCTAACCAATTTTGTGCATCCAATAGGTGTTTTGTGTCATTGGATGCACAATTAGGTCATTTTCGTCCTCCCTAGGCTAATTCTTGTCCAATTAGGGTTTCTAACCAATCTTGTACTTCCAACAGGTGTTTTGTGTCATTGGATGAACATTTAGGTCATTTTCGTCCTCCCTAAACTTAATCATGTCCAACTAGGGTTTTTAACCAATCTTGTGCATCCAATTGGTGTTTTGTGTCATTGGATGAACATTTAGGTCATTTTCGTCCTCCCTAAACTTAATCTTGTCCAATTAGGGTTTTTAACCAATCTTGTGCATCCAATAGGTGTTTTGTGTCATTGGATTAACATTTAGGTCATTTTCGTCCTCCCTAAACTTAATCTTGTCCAATTAGGGTTTCTAACCAATCATGTGCATCCAATAGGTTTTTTTGTGTCATTGGATGAACAATTAGGTCATTTTCGTCCTCCATAGGCTAATTCTTGTCCAATTAGGATTTCTAACCAATCATGTGCATCCAATAGGTGTTTTGTGTCAATGGATGAAAATTTAGGTCATTTTCGTTCTCCCTAGGCTTATTCTTGTCCAATTAGGGTTTTTCACCAATCTTGTGCATCCAATAGGTGTTTTTGTGTCATTGGATGAACATTTAGGTCATTTTCGTCCTCCCTAGGCTAATTCTTGTCCAATTAGGGTTTGTAACCAATCTTGTGCATCCAATAGGTGTTTGTGTCATTGGATGAACGTTTAGGTCATTTTCGTCCTCCCTAGGCTAATTCTTGTCCAATTAGGGTTTTTAACCAATCTTGTGCATCCAATAGGTGTTTTGTGTCATTGGATGAACATTTAGGTCATTTTCGTCCTCCATCAACTTAATCTTGTCCAATTAGGGTTTCTAAGCAATATTGTGCATCCAAAAGTTGTTTTTGTATCATTGGATGAACAATTAGGTCATTTTCGTCCTCCCTAGGCTAATTCTTGTCCAATTAGGGTTTTTAACCAATCTTGTGCATCCAATAGTTGTTTTGTGTCAATGGATGAAAATTTAGGTCATTTTCGTTCTCCCTAGGCTTATTCTTGTCCAATTAGGGTTTTTCACCAATCTTGTGCATCCAATAGGTGTTTTTGTGTCATTGGATGAACATTTAGGTCATTTTCGTCCTCCCTAGGCTAATTCTTGCCCAATTAGGGTTTTTAAGCAATCTTGTGCATCCAATAGGTGTTTTGTGTCATTGGATGAACGTTTAGGTTATTTTCGTCCTCCCTAGGCCAATTCTTGTCCAATTAGGGTTTTTAACCAATCTTGTGCATCCAATAGGTGTTTTTGTGTCATTGGATGAATATTTATGTCATTTTCGTCCTCCTTACACTTAATCTTGTCCAATTAGGGTTTGTAACCAATCTTGTGCATCCAATAGGTGTTTTGTGTCATTGGATGAACATTTAGGTCATTTTCGTCCTCCCTAAACTTAATCTTGTCCAATTATGGTTTCTAACCAATCATGTGCATCCAATAGGTTTTATTGTGTCATTGGATGAACAATTAGGTCATTTTCGTTCTCCCTAGGCTAATTCTTGTCCAATTAGGGTTTCTAACCAATCTTGTACTTCCAACAGGTGTTTTGTGTCAATGGATGAAAATTTAGGTCATTTTCGTTCTCCCTAGGCTTATTCTTGTCCAATTAGGGTTTTTCACCAATCTTGTGCATCCAATAGGTGTTTTTGTGTCATTGGATGAATATTTATGTCATTTTCGTCCTCCTTACACTTAATCTTGTCCTATTAGGGTTTTTAACCAATCTTGTGCATCCAATAGGTGTTTTGTGTCATTGGATGAACATTTAGGTCATTTTCGTTCTCCCTAGGCTAATTCTTGTCCAATTAGGGTTTTTAAGCAATCTTGTGCATCCAATAGGTGTTTTGTGTTATTGGATGAACGTTTAGGTCATTTTCGTCCTCCCTAGGCTAATTCTTGTCCAATTAGGGTTTTTAACCAATCTTGTGCATGCAATAGATGTTTTTGTGTCATTGGATGAATATTTATGTCATTTTCGTCCTCCTTACACTTAATCTTGTCCTATTAGGGTTTTTAACCAATCTTGTGCATCCAATAGGTGTTTTGTGTCATTGGATGAACATTTAGGTCATTTTCGTCCTCCCTAAACTTAATCTTGTCCAACTAGGGTTTCTAACCAATCATGTGCATCCAATAGGTTTTTTTGTGTCATTGGATGCACAATTAGGTCATTTTCGTCCTCCCTAGGCTAATTCTTGTCCAATTAGGGTTTTTAACCAATGTTGTGCATCCAATAGGTGTTTTGTGTCAATGGATGAACATTTAGGTCATTTTCGTCCTCCCTAGGCTAATTCTTGTCCAATTAGGGTTTTTAACAAATCTTGTGCATCCAATAGGTGTTTTATGTCAATGGATGAAAATTTAGGTCATTTTCGTTCTCCCTAGGCTTATTCTTGTCCAATTAGGGTTTTTAACCAATCTTGTGCATCCAATAGGTGTTTTTGTGTCATTGGATGAACATTTAGGTCATTTTCGTCTTCCCTAGGCTAATTCTTGTCCAATTAGGGTTTCTAACCAATCTTGTACTTCCAATAGGTGTTTTGGTATCATTTGATGAACAATTAGGTCATTTTCGTCCTCCCTAGGCGAATTCTTGTCCAATTAGGGTTTTTAACCAATCTTGTGCATCCAATAGGTGTTTTGTGTCATTGGATGAACATTTACGTCATTTTCGTCCAACCTAGGCTAATTCTTGTCCAATTAGGGTTTTCAACCAATCTTGTGCATCCAATAGGTGTTTTTGTGTCATTGGATGAATATTTATGTCATTTTGGTCCTCCCTACACTTAATCTTGTCCAATTAGGGTTTCTAACCAATTTTGTGCATCCAATAGGTGTTTTTATATCATTGGATGAACAATTAGGTCATTTACGTCCTCCCTAGGCTAATTCTTGTCCAATTAGGGTTTTTAAACAATCTTGTGCATCCAATAGGTGTTTTGTGTCATTGGATGAACATTTTATGTCATTTTCGTCCTCCTTACACTTAATCTTGTCCAATTAGGGTTTTTAACCAATCTTGTGCATCCAATAGGTGTTTTGTATCATTGGATGAACATTTAGGTCATTTTCGTCCTCCCTAAACTTAATCTTGTCCAATTAGGGTTTTTAACCAATCTTGTGCATCCAATAGGTGTTTTTCTGTCATTGGATGAATATTTATGTCATTTTCGTCCTCCTTACACTTAATCTTGTCCAATTCGGGTTTTTAACCAATCTTGTGCATCCAATAGGTGTTTTGTGTCATTGGATGAACATTTAGGTCATTTTCGTCCTCCCTAAACTTAATCTTGTCCAATTAGGGTTTCTAACCAATCATGTGCATCCAATAGTTGTTTTGTGTCAATGGATGAAAATTTAGGTCATTTTCGTTCTCCCTAGGCTTATTCTTGTCCAATTAGGGTTTTTCACCAATCTTGTGCATCCAATAGGTGTTTTTGTGTCATTGGATGAACATTTAGGTCATTTTCGTCCTCCCTAGGCTAATTCTTGTCCAATTAGGGTTTTTAAGCAATCTTGTGCATCCAATAGGTGTTTTGTGTCATTGGATGAACGTTTAGGTCATTTTCGTCCTCCCTAGGCTAATTCTTGTCCAATTAGGGTTTTTAACCAATCTTGTGCATCCAATAGGTGTTTTTGTGTCATTGGATGAATATTTATGTCATTTTCGTCCTCCTTACACTTAATCTTGTCCAATTAGGGTTTGTAACCAATCTTGTGCATCCAATAGGTGTTTTGTGTCATTGGATGAACATTTAGGTCATTTTCGTCCTCCCTAAGCTTAATCTTGTCCAATTAGGGTTTCTAACCAATCATGTGCATCCAATAGGTTTTATTGTGTCATTGGATGAACAATTAGGTCATTTTCGTCCTCCTTAGGCTAATTCTTGTCCAATTAGGGTTTTTAAGCAATCTTGTGTATCCAATAGGTGTTTTGTGTCATTGGGTGAACATTTACGTCATTTTCGTCCAACCTAGGCTAATTCTTGTCCAATTAGGGTTTTTAACCAATCTTGTGCATCCAATAGGTGTTTTGTGTCATTGGATGAACGTTTAGGTCATTTTCGTCCTCCCTAGGCTAATTCTTGTCCAATTAGGGTTTTTAACCAATCTTGTGCATCCAATAGGTGTTTTTGTGTCATTGGATGAATATTTATGTCATTTTCGTCCTCCTTACACTTAATCTTGTCCAATTAGGGTTTCTAACCAATCATGTGCATCCAATAGGTTTTATTGTGTCATTGGATGAACAATTAGGTCATTTTCGTCCTCCTTAGGCTAATTCTTGTCCAATTAGGGTTTTTAAGCAATCTTGTGCATCCAATAGGTGTTTTGTGTCATTGGGTGAACATTTACGTCATTTTCGTCCAACCTAGGCTAATTCTTGTCCAATTAGGGTTTTTAACCAATCTTGTGCATCCAATAGGTGTTTTGTGTCATTGGATGATCGTTTAGGTCATTTTCGTCCTCCCTAGGCTAATTCTTGTCCAATTAGGGTTTTTAACCAATCTTGTGCATCCAATAGGTGTTTTTGTGTCATTGGATGAATATTTATGTCATTTTCGTCCTCCTTACACTTAATCTTGTCCAATTACGGTTTGTAACCAATCTTGTGCATCCAATAGGTGTTTTGTGTCATTGGATGAACATTTAGGTCATTTTCGTCCTCCCTAAACTTAATCTTGTCCAATTAGGGTTTTTAACCAATCTTGTGCATCCAATAGGTGTTTTGTGTCATTGGATGAACATTTTAGGTCATTTTCGTCCTCCCTACACTTTATCTTTTCCAATTAGGGTTTCTAACCAATCTTGTGCATCCAATTGGTGTTTTTGTGTCATTGGATGAACATTTAGGTCATTTTCGTCCTCCCTACACTTAATCTTGTTCAATTAGGGTTTCTAACCAATCTTGTGCATCCGAGAGGTGTTTTTGTGTCATTGGATGAACAATTAGGTCATTTTCGTCCTCCCTAGGCTAATTCTTGTCCAATTAGGGTTTTTAACCAATCTTGTGCATCCAATAGGTGTTTTGTGTCATTGGATGAACATTTTAGGTCATTTTCGTCCTCCCTAAACTTAATCTTGTCCAATTAGGGTTTCTAACCAATCTTGTGCATCCAACAGGTGTTTTGTGTCATTGGATGAACATTTAGGTCATTTTCGTCCTCCCTAAACTTAATCTTGTCCAATTAGGGTTTTTAACCAATCTTGTGCATCCAATAGGTGTTTTTGTGTCATTGGATGAATATTTATGTCATTTTCGTCCTCCTTACACTTAATCTTGTCCTATTAGGGTTTTTAACCAATCTTGTGCATCCAATAGGTGTTTTGTGTCATTGGATGAACATTTAGGTCATTTTCGTCCTCCCTAAACTTAATCTTGTCCAACTAGGGTTTCTAACCAATCATGTGCATCCAATAGGTTTTTTTGTGTCATTGGATGCACAATTAGGTCATTTTCGTCCTCCCTAGGCTAATTCTTGTCCAATTAGGGTTTTTAACAAATCTTGTGCATCCAATAGGTGTTTTATGTCAATGGATGAAAATTTAGGTCATTTTCGTTCTCCCTAGGCTTATTCTTGTCCAATTAGGGTTTTTAACCAATCTTGTGCATCCAATAGGTGTTTTTGTGTCATTGGATGAACATTTAGGTCATTTTCGTCCTCCCTAGGCTAATTCTTGTCCAATTAGGGTTTTTAACCAATCTTGTGCATCCAATAGGTGTTTTGTGTCATTGGATGAACATTTAGGTCATTTTCGTCCTCCATCAACTTAATCTTGTCCAATTAGGGTTTCTAAGCAATATTGTGCATCCAAAAGTTGTTTTTGTATCATTGGATGAACAATTAGGTCATTTTCGTCCTCCCTAGGCTAATTCTTGTCCTATTAGGGTTTTTAACCAATCTTGTGCATCCAATAGTTGTTTTGTGTCAATGGATGAAAATTTAGGTCATTTTCGTTCTCCCTAGGCTTATTCTTGTCCAATTAGGGTTTTTCACCAATCTTGTGCATCCAATAGGTGTTTTTGTGTCATTGGATGAACATTTAGGTCATTTTCGTCCTCCCTAGGCTAATTCTTGTCCAATTAGGGTTTTTAAGCAATCTTGTGCATCCAATAGGTGTTTTGTGTCATTGGATGAACGTTTAGATCATTTTCGTCCTCCCTAGGCTAATTCTTGTCCAATTAGGGTTTCTAACCAATCATGTGCATCCAATAGGTTTTTTTGTGTCATTGGATGAACAATTAGGTCATTTTCGTCCTCCCTAGGCTAATTCTTGTCCAATTAGGATTTCTAACCAATCATGTGCATCCAATAGGTGTTTTGTGTCAATGGATGAAAATTTAGGTCATTTTCGTTCTCCCTAGGCTTATTCTTGTCCAATTAGGGTTTTTCACCAATCTTGTGCATTCAATAGGTGTTTTTGTGTCATTGGATGAACATTTAGGTCATTTTCGTCCTCCCTAAACTTAATCTTGTCCAATTAGGGTTTTTAACCAATCTTGTGCATCCAATAGGTGTTTTGTGTCATTGGATTAACATTTAGGTCATTTTCGTCCTCCCTAAACTTAATCTTGTCCAATTAGGGTTTTTAACCAATCTTGTGCATCCAATAGGTGTTTTGTGTCATTGGATGAACATTTTAGGTCATTTTCGTCCTCCCTACACTTTATCTTTTCCAATTAGGGTTTCTAACCAATCTTGTGCATCCAATTGGTGTTTTTGTGTCATTGGATGAACAAATAGGTCATTTTCGTCCTCCCTATGATAATTCTTGTCCAATTAGGGTTTTTAACCAATCTTGTGCATCCAATAGGTGTTTTGTGTCATTGGATGAACATTTAGGTCATTTTCGTCCTCCTTAGTCTAAGTCTTATCCAATTAGGGTTTTTAACCAATCTTGTGCATCCAATAGGTGTTTTGTGTCATTGGATGAACATTTTAGGTCATTTTCGTCCTCCCTACACTTTATCTTTTCCAATTAGGGTTTCTAACCAATCTTGTGCATCCAATTGGTGTTTTTGTGTCATTGGATGAACAATTAGGTCATTTTCGTCCTCCCTATGATAATTCTTGTCCAATTAGGGTTTTTAACCAATCTTGTGCATCCAATTGGTGTTTTGTGTCATTGGATGAACATTTAGGTCATTTTCGTCCTCCCTAAACTTAATCTTGTCCAATTAGGGTTTTTAACCAATCTTGTGCATCCAATAGGTGTTTTGTGTCATTGGATTAACATTTAGGTCATTTTCGTCCTCCCTAAACTTAATCTTGTCCAATTAGGGTTTCTAACCAATCATGTGCATCCAATAGGTTTTATTGTGTCATTGGATGAACAATTAGGTCATTTTCGTTCTCCCTAGGCTAATTCTTGTCCAATTAGGGTTTCTAACCAATCTTGTACTTCCAACAGGTGTTTTGTGTCATTGGATGAACATTTAGGTCATTTTCGTCCTCCCTAAAATTAATCTTGTCCAATTAGGGTTTTTAACCAATCTTGTGCATCCAATAGGTGTTTTGTGTCATTGGATGAACATTTAGGTCATTTTCGTCCTCCCTAAACTTAATCTTGTCCAATTAGGGTTTTTAACCAATCTTGTGCATCCAATAGGTGTTTTGTGTCATTGGATTAACATTTAGGTCATTTTCGTCCTCCCTAAACTTAATCTTGTCCAATTAGGGTTTCTAACCAATCATGTGCATCCAATAGGTTTTTTTGTGTCATTGGATGCACAATTAGGTCATTTTCATCCTCCCTAGGCTAATTCTTGTCCAATTAGGGTTTTTAACCAATCTTGTGCATCCAATAGGTGTTTTGTGTCATTGGATGAACATTTTAGGTCATTTTCGTCCTCCCTAAACTTAATCTTGTCCAATTAGGGTTTCTAACCAATCATGTGCATCCAATAGGTTTTTTTGTGTCATTGGATGAACAATTAGGTCATTTTCGTCCTCCATAGGCTAATTCTTGTCCAATTAGGATTTCTAACCAATCATGTGCATCCAATAGGTGTTTTGTGTCAATGGATGAAAATTTAGGTCATTTTCGTTCTCCCTAGGCTTATTCTTGTCCAATTAGGGTTTTTCACCAATCTTGTGCATCCAATAGGTGTTTTTGTGTCATTGGATGAACATTTAGGTCATTTTCGTCCTCCCTAGGCTAATTCTTGTCCAATTAGGGTTTGTAACCAATCTTGTGCATCCAATAGGTGTTTGTGTCATTGGATGAACGTTTAGGTCATTTTCGTCCTCCCTAGGCTAATTCTTGTCCAATTAGGGTTTTTAACCAATCTTGTGCATCCAATAGGTGTTTTGTGTCATTGGATGAACATTTAGGTCATTTTCGTCCTCCATCAACTTAATCTTGTCCAATTAGGGTTTCTAAGCAATATTGTGCATCCAAAATTTGTTTTTGTATCATTGGATGAACAATTAGGTCATTTTCGTCCTCCCTAGGCTAATTCTTGTCCAATTAGGGTTTTTAACCAATCTTGTGCATCCAATAGTTGTTTTGTGTCAATGGATGAAAATTTAGGTCATTTTCGTTCTCCCTAGGCTTATTCTTGTCCAATTAGGGTTTTTCACCAATCTTGTGCATCCAATAGGTGTTTTTGTGTCATTGGATGAACATTTAGGTCATTTTCGTCCTCCCTAGGCTAATTCTTGTCCAATTAGGGTTTTTAAGCAATCTTGTGCATCCAATAGGTGTGTTTGTGTCATTAGATGAACATTTACGTCATTTTCGTCCTCCCTAGGCTTATTCTTGTCCAATTAGGGTTTTTAACAAATCTTGTGCATCCAATAGGTGTTTATGTGTCATTGGATGAACATTTAGGTCCTTTTCGTCCTCCCATCACTTAATCTTGTCCAATTAGGGTTTCAAACCAATATTGTGCATCCAATAGGTGTTTTTGTGTCATTGGATGAACAATTAGGTCATTTTCGTCCTCCCTAGGCTAATTCTTGTCCAATTAGGGTTTTTAACCAATGTTGTGCATCCAATAGGTGTTTTGTGACATTGGATGAACAATTTGGTCATTTTCGTCCTTCCTAAACTTAATCTTGTCCAATTAGGGTTTCTAACCAATGTTGTGCATCCAATAGGTGTGTTTGTGTCATTGGATGAGTATTTAGGTCATTTTCATACCACCTACACACAATCTTTTCCAATTAGGGTGTTTAACCAATCTTGTGCATCCAATAGGTGTTTTGTGTCATTGGAAGAACAATTTGGTCATTTTCGTCCTGCCTAAACTTAGACATGTCCAATTAGGGTTTCTAACCAATCTTGTGCATCCAATAGGTGTGTTTGTGTCATTGGATGAACAATTAGGTCATTTTCGTCCTCCCTAGGCATATTCTTGTCCAATTAGGGTTTCTAACAAATCTTGTGTATCCAATAGGTGTTTTTGTGTCATTGGATGAACAATTAGGTCATTTTCGTTCTCCATAGGCTAATTGTTGTCCAATTAGGGTTTTTAACCAATCTGGTGCATCCAAAAGGTGTTTTGTGTTATTGGATGAACATTTAGGTCAATTTCGTTCTCCCTAATCTTAATCTTGTCCAATTGGGGTTTCTAACCAATCTTGTGCATCCAATAGGTGTTTTTGTGTCATTGGTTGAACATTTAGGTCATTTTCGTCCTCCCTAGGCTAATTCTTGTCCAAATAGGGTTTTTAACCATTCTTGTGCATCGAATAGGTGTTTTGTGTCATTGGATGAACATTTAGGTCATTTTCTTCCTCCCTAAACTTAATCTTGTCCAATTAGGGTTTCTAACCATTCTTGTGCATCCAATAGGTGTTTTTGTGTATTTGGATGAACATTTATGTTATTTTCGTCCTCCCTAGGCTAATTCTTGTCCAATTAGGGTTTCTAACCGATCTTGTGCATCCAATAGGTGTGTTTGTGTCATTGGATGAACAATTTGGTCATTTTTGTCCTCCCTGGGCTTATTCATGTCCAATTAAGGTTTTTTACCAATCTTGTGCAACCAATAGGTGTTTTTGTGTCATTGGATGAACATTTAGGTCCTTCTCGTCCTCCCTACACTTAATCTTGTCCAATTAGGGTTTCTAACCTGTCTTGTGCATCCAATAGGTGTTTTTGTGTCATTGGATGAACAATTAGGTCCTTTTCGTCCTCCCATCACTTAATCTTGTCCAATTAGGGTTTCTAACCAATCTTGTGCATCCAATAGGTGTTTTTGTGTCATTGGATGAACAATTAGGTCATTTTCGTCCTCCCTAATCTTAATCTTGTCCAATTGGGGTTTCTAACCAATCTTGTGCATCCAATAGGTGTTTTTGTGTCATTGGTTGAACATTTAGGTCATTTTCGTCCTCCCTAGGCTAATTCTTGTCCAATTAGGGTTTTTAACAAATCTTGTGCATCCAATAGGTGTTTTTGTGTCATTGGATAAACATTTAGGTCCTTTTCGTCCTCCCTACAATTAATCTTGTCCAATTAGGGTTTCTAACCAATCTTGTGCATCTAATAGGTGTTTTTGTGTCATTGGATGAACATTTAGGTTATTTTCCTCCTCCCAAGGCTAATTCTTGTCCAATTAGGGTTTCTAACCAATCTTGTGCATCCAATAGGTGTGTTTGTGTCATTGGATGAACAATTAGGTCATTTTCGTCCTCCCTAGGCTTATTCTTGTCCAATTAGGGTTTTTAACCAATCTTGTGCATCCAATGGGTGTTTTTGTGTCATTGGATGAACAGTTAGGTCCTTCTCGTCCTCCCTACACTTAATCTTGTCCAATTAGGATTTTTAACCAATCTTGTGCATCCAATTGGTGTTTTGTGTCATTGGATGAACAATTTGGTCATTTTCGTCCTCCCTAAACTTAGACTTGTCCAATTAGGGTTTCTAACCAATCTTGTGCATCCAATAGGTGTGTTTGTGTCATTGGATGAACATTTAGGTCATTTTCGTCCTCCCTAGGCTTATTCTTGCCAAATTAGGGTTTTTAACAAATCTTGTGCATCTAATGGGTGTTTATGTGTCATTGGATGAACATTTAGGTCCTTTTCGTCCTCCCTTCAATTAATCTTGTCCAAATACGGTTTCTAACCAATCTTGTGCATCCAATAGGTGTTTTTGTGTCATTGGATGAACAATTAGGTCATTTTCGTCCTCCCTAGGCTAATTCTTGTCCAATTAGGGTTTCTAATCAATCTTGTGCATCCAATAGGTGTGTTTGTGTCATTGGATGAACAATTTGGTCATTTTCGTCCTCCCTAGGCTTATTCATGTCCAATTAAGGTTTTTTACCAATCTTGTACATCCAATAGGTGTTTTTGTGTCATTGGATGAACATTTAGGTCCTTCTCGTTCTCCCTACACTTAATCTTGTCCAATTAGGGTTTCTAACCTGTCTTGTGTATCCAATAGGTGTGTTTGTGTCATTGGATGAACAATTAGGTCATTTTCGTCCTCCCTAGGCATATTCTTGTCCAATTAGGGTTTCTAACAAATCTTGTGTATCCAATAGGTGTTTTTGTGTCATTGGATGAACAATTAGGTCATTTTCGTCCTCCCTAGGCTAATTCTTGTCCAATTAGGGTTTCTAACCAATCTTGTGCATCCAAAAGGTGTTTTGTGTCATTGGATGAACATTTAGGTCAATTTCGTCTTCCCTAATCATAATCTTGTCCAATTGGGGTTTCTATCCAGTCTTGTGCATCCAATAGGTGTTTTTGTGTCATTGGTTGAACATTTAGGTCATTTTCGTCCTCCCTAAGCTAATTCTTGTCCAATTAGGGTTTCTAACCAATCTTGTGCATCCAATAGGTGTGTTTGTGTCATTGGATGAACAATTTGGTCATTTTCGTCCTCCCTAGGCTTATTCATGTCCAATTAAGGTTTTTTACCAATCTTGTGCAACCAATAGGTGTTTTTGTGTCATTGGATGAACATTTATGTCCTTCTCGTCCTCCCTACACTTAATCTAGTCCAATTAGGGTTTCTAACCTGTCTTGTGCGTCCAATAGATGTTTTTGTGTCATTGGATGAATAATTAGGTCATTTTCGTCCAACCTAGGCTAATACTTGTCCAATTAGGATTTTTAACCAATCTTGTGCATCCAATAGGTGTTTTGTGTCATTGGATGAACATTTAGGTCATTTTCGTCCTCCCTAGGCTAATTCTTGTCCAATTAGGGTTTTTAACCAATCTTGTGCATCCAATAGGTGTTTTTGTGTCATTGGATGAACATTTAGGTCCTTTTCGTCCTCCCTACAATTAATCTTGTCCAATTAGGGTTTCTAACCAATCTTCTGCATCCAATAGGTGTTTTTGTGTCGTTGGATGAACAATTAGGTCATTTTCGTCCTCCCTAGGCTTATTCTTGTCCAATTAGGGTTTCTAACCAATCTTGTGTATCCAATAGGTGTTTTTGTGTCATTGGATGAACAATTAGGTCATTTTCGTCCTCCCTAGGCTAATTCTTGTCCAATTAGGGTTTTTAACCAATCTTGTGCATCCAATAGGTGTTTTGTGTCATTGGATGAACATTTACGTCATTTTCGTCCTCCCTAAACTTAATCTTGTCCAATTAGGGTTTCTAACCAATCTTGTGCATCCAATAGGTGTTTTTGGGTCATTGGATGAACAATTAGGTCATTTTCGTCCTCCCTAGGCTAATTCTTGTCCAATTAGTGTTTTTTACCAATCTTGTGCATCCAATAGGTGTGTTGTGTCATTCGATGAACATTTAGGTCATTTTCGTCCTCCCTAAACTTAATTCTTGTCCAATTAGGGTTTTTAACCAATCTTGTGCATCTATAGGTGTTTTGTGTCATTTGATGAACAATTAGGCCATTTTCGTCCTACCTAGGCTAATGCTTGTCCAATTAGGATTTTTAACCAAGCTTGTGCATCCAATAGGTGTTTTGGGTCATTGGATGAACAATTAGGTCATTTTCGTCCTCCCTAAACTTAATCTTGTCCAATTAGGGTTTCTAACCAATCTTGTGCATCCAATAGGTGTTTTTGTGTCATTGGATGAACAATTAGGTCATTTTCGTCCTCCCTAGGCTAATTCTTGTCCAGTTAGGGTTTTTAACCAATCTTGTGCATCCAATAGGTGTTTTGTGTCATTGGATGAACATTTAGGTCATTTTCGTCCTCCCTACACTTAATCGTGTCCAATTAGGGTTTCTAACCAATCTTGTGCATCCAATAGGTGTTTTTGTGTGATTGGATGAGTATTTAGGTCATTTTCGTACTACCTACACACAATCTTTTCCAATAAGGGTTTTTAACCAATCTTGTGCATCCAATAGGTGTTTTGTGTCATTGGATAAACAATTTGGTCATTTTCGTCCTCCCTAAACTTAGACTTGTCCAATTAGGGTTTCTAACCAATCTTATGCATCCAATAAGTGTGTTTGTGTCATTGGATGAACAATTAGGTCATTTTCGTCCTCCCTAGGCTAATTCTTGTCCAGTTAGGGTTTTTAACCAATCTTGTGCATCCAATAGGTGTTTTGTGTCATTGGATGAACATTTAGGTCATTTTCGTCCTCCCTACACTTAATCGTGTCCAATTAGGGTTTCTAACCAATCTTGTGCATCCAATAGGTGTTTTTGTGTGATTGGATGAGTATTTAGGTCATTTTCGTACTACCTACACACAATCTTTTCCAATAAGGGTTTTTAACCAATCTTGTGCATCCAATAGGTGTTTTGTGTCATTGGATAAACAATTTGGTCATTTTCGTCCTCCCTAAACTTAGACTTGTCCAATTAGGGTTTCTAACCAATCTTATGCATCCAATAAGTGTGTTTGTGTCATTGGATGAACAATTAGGTCATTTTCGTCCTCCCTAGGCATATTCTTGTCCAATTAATGGTTTCTAACAAATCTTGTGTATCCAATAGGTGTTTTTGTGTCATTGGATGAACAATTAGGTCATTTTCGTCCTCCCTAGGCTAATTCTTGTCCAATTAGGGTTTCTAACCAATCTTGTGCATCCAAAAGGTGTTTTGTGTCATTGGATGAACATTTAGGTCAATTTCGTCCTCCCTAATCTTAATCTTGTCCAATTGGGGTTTCTAACCAATCTTGTGCATCCAATAGGTGTTTTTGTGTCATTGGTTGAACATTTAGGTCATTTTCGTCCTCCCTAGGCTAATTCTTGTCCAATTAGGGTTTTTAACAAATCTTGTGCATCCAATAGGTGTTTTTGTATCATTGGATAAACATTTAGGTCCTTTTCGTCCTCCCTACAATTAATCTTGTCCAATTAGGGTTTCTAACCAATCTTGTGCATCTAATAGGTGTTTTTGTGTCATTGGATGAACATTTAGGTTATTTTCCTCCTCCCAAGGCTAATTCTTGTCCAATTAGGGTTTCTAACCAATCTTGTGCATCCAATAGGTGTGTTTGTGTCATTGGATGAACAATTAGGTCATTTTCGTCCTCCCTAGGCTTATTCTTGTCCAATTAGGGTTTTTAACCAATCTTGTGCATCCAATGGGTGTTTTTGTGTCATTAGATGAACAGTTAGGTCCTTCTCGTCCTCCCTACACTTAATCTTGTCCAATTAGGATTTTTAACCAATCTTGTGCATCCAATAGGTGTTTTGTGTCATTGGATGAACAATTTGGTCATTTTCGTCCTCCCTAAACTTAGACTTGTCCAATTAGGGTTTCTAACCAATCTTGTGCATCCAATAGGTGTGTTTGTGTCATTGGATGAACATTTAGGTCATTTTCTTCCTCCCTAGGCTTATTCTTGCCAAATTAGGGTTTTTAACAAATCTTGTGCATCCAATGGGTGTTTATGTGTCATTGGATGAACATTTAGGTCCTTTTCGTCATCCCTACAATTAATCTTTTCCAAATAGGGTTTCTAACCAATCTTGTGCATCCAATAGGTGGTTTTGTGTCATTGGATGAACAATTAGGTCATTTTCGTCCTCCCTAGGCTAATTCTTGTCCAATTAGGGTTTCTTACCAATCTTGTGCATCCAATAGGTGTGTTTGTGTCATTGGATGAACATTTAGGTCATTTTCGTCTTCCCTACACTTAATCTTGTCCAATTAGGGTTTTTGACCAATCTTGTGCATCCAATAGGTGTTTTTGTGTCATTGGATGAACATTTAGGTCCTTCTCGTTCTCCCTACACTCAATCTAGTCCAATTAGGGTTTCTAACCTGTCTTGTGCGTCCAATAGATGTTTTTGTGTCATTGGATGAATAATTAGGTCATTTTCGTCCAACCTAGGCTAATACTTGTCCAATTAGGACTTTTAACCAATCTTGTGCATCCAATAGGTGTTTTGTGTCATTGGATGAACATTTAGGTCATTGTCGTCCTCCCTAGGCTAATTCTTGTGCAATTAGGGTTTTTAACAAATCTTGTGCATCCAATAGGTGTTTTTGTGTCATTGGATGAACATTTAGGTCCTTTTCGTCCTCCCTACAATTAATCTTGTCCAATTAGGGTTTTTAACCAATCTTGTGCATCCAATAGGTGTTTTTGTGTCATCGGATGAACATTTAGGGTATTTTCCTCCTCCCAAGGCTAATTCTTGTCCAATTAGGGTTTCTAACCAATCTTGTGTTTGTGTCATTGGATGAACAATTAGGTCATTTTCGTCCTCCCTATGCTTATTCTTGTCCAATAAGGGTTTTTAACCAATCTTGTGCATCCAATGGGTGTTTTTGTGTCATTAGATGAACATTTAGGTCCTTCTCGTCCTCCCTACACTTAATCTTGTCCAATTAGGATTTTTAACCAAACTTGTGCATCCAATAGTTGTTTTGTGTCATTGGATGAACAATTTGGTCATTTTCGTCCTCCCTAAACTTAGACTTGTCCAATTAGGGTTTCTAACCATTCTTGTGCATCCAATAGGTGTGTTTGTGTCCTTGGATGAACATTTAGGTCATTTTCGTCCTCCCTAGGCTTATTCTTGTCCAATTAGGGTTTTTAACAAATCTTGTGCATCCAATAGGTGTTTATGTGTCATTGGATGAACATTTAGGTCCTTTTCATCCTCCCTACAATTAATCTTGTCCAAATAGGGTTTCTAACCAATCTTGTGCATCCAATAGGTGTTTTTGTGTCATTGGATGAACAATTAGGTCATTTTCGTCCTCCCTAGGCTAATTCTTGTCCAATTAGGGTTTCTAACCAATCTTGTGCATCCAATAGGTGTGTTTGTGTCATTGGATGAACATTTAGGTCATTTTCGTCCTCCCTACACTTAATCTTGTCCAAATAGGGTTTTTGACCAATGTTGTGCATCCAATAGGTGTGTTTGTGTCATTGGATGAGTATTTAGGTCATTTTCATACTACCTACACACAATCTTTTCCAATTAGGGTGTTTAACCAATCTGGTGCATCCAATAGGTGTTTTGTGTCATTGGAAGAACAATTTGGTCATTTTCGTCCTGCCTAAACTTAGACATGTCCAATTAGGGTTTCTAACCAATCTTGTGCATCCAATAGGTGTGTTTGTGTCATTGGATGAACAATTAGGTCATTTTCGTCCTCCCTAGGCATATTCTTGTCCAATTAGGGTTTCTAACAAATCTTGTGTATCCAATAGGTGTTTTTGTGTCATTGGATGAACAATTAGGTCATTTTCGTTCTCCCTAGGCTAATTCTTGTCCAATTAGGGTTTTTAACCAATCTGGTGCATCCAAAAGGTGTTTTGTGTCATTGGATGAACATTTAGGTCAATTTCGTCCTCCCTAATCTTAATCTTGTCCAATTGGTGTTTGTAACCAATCTTGTGCATCCAATAGGTGTTTTTGTGTCATAGGTTGAACATTTAGGTTATTTTCGTCCTCCCTAGGCTAATTCTTGTCCAATTAGGGTTTCTAACCGATCTTGTGCATCCAATAGGTGTGTTTGTGTCATTGGATGAACAATTTGGTCATTTTCGTCCTCCCTAGGCTTATTCATGTCCAATTAAGGTTTTTTACCAATCTTGTGCAACCAATAGGTGTTTTTGTGTCATTGGATGAACATTTAGGTCCTTCTCGTCCTCCCTACACTTAATCTTGTCCAATAAGGGTTTCTAATCTGTCTTGTGCATCCAATAGGTGTTTTTGTGTCATTGGATGAACAATTAGGTCATTTTCGTCCAACCTAGGCTAATACTTGTCCAATTAGGATTTTTAACCAATCTTGTGCATCCAATAGGTGTTTTGTGTCATTGGATGAACATTTAGGTCATTTTCGTCCTCCCTAGGCTAATTCTTGTCCAATTAGGGTTTTTAACAAATCTTGTGCATCCAATAGGTGTTTTTGTGTCATTGGATGAACATTTAGGTCCTTTTCGTCCTCCCTACAATTAATCTTGTCCAATTAGGGTTTCTAACCAATCTTGTGCATCCAATAGGTGTTTTTGTGTCATTGGATGAACATTTAGGTTATTTTCCTCCTCCCAAGGCTAATTCTAGTCCAATTAGGGTTTCTAACCAATCTTATGCATCCAATAGGTGTTTTTGTGTCATTGGATGAACATTTAGGTTATTTTCCTCCTCCCAAGGCTAATTCTTGTCCAATTAGGGTTTCTAACCAATCTTGTGCATCCAATAGGTGTGTTTGTGTCATTGGATGAACAATTAGGTCATTTTCGTCCTCCCTAGGCTTATTCTTGTCCAATTAGGGTTTTTAACCAATCTTGTGCATCCAATGGGTGTTTTTGTGTCATTAGATGAACATTTAGGTCCTTCTCGTCCTCCCTACACTTAATCTTGTCCAATTAGGATTTTTAACCAATCTAGTGCATCCAATAGGTGTTTTGTGTCATTGGATGAACAATTTGGTCATTTTCGTCCTCCCTAAACTTAGACTTGTCCAATTAGGGTTTCTAACCAATCTTGTGCATCCAATAAGTGTGTTTGTGTCATTGGATGAACATTTAGGTCATTTTCGTCCTCCCTAGGCTTATTCTTGTCCAATTAGGGTTTTTAACAAATATTGTGCATCCAATAGGTGTTTATGTGTCATTGGATGAACATTTAGGTCCTTTTCGTCCTCCCATCACTTAATCTTGTCCAATTAGGGTTTTTAACCAATCTTGTGCATCCAATAGGTGTTTTTGTGTCATTGGATGAACAATTAGGTCATTTTCGTCCTCCCTAATCTTAATCTTGTCCAATTGGGGTTTCTAACCAATCTTGTGCATCCAATAGGTGTTTTTGTGTCATTGGTTGAACATTTAGGTCATTTTCGTCCTCCCTAGGCTAATTCTTGTCCAATTAGGGTTTTTAACAAATCTTGTGCATCCAATAGGTGTTTTTGTGTCATTGGATAAACATTTAGGTCCTTTTCGTCCTCCCTACAATTAATCTTGTCCAATTAGGGTTTCTAACCAATCTTGTGCATCTAATAGGTGTTTTTGTGTCATTGGATGAACATTTAGGTTATTTTCCTCCTCCCAAGGCTAATTCTTGTCCAATTAGGGTTTCTAACCAATCTTGTGCATCCAATAGGTGTGTTTGTGTCATTGGATGAACAATTAGGTCATTTTCGTCCTCCCTAGGCTTATTCTTGTCCAATTAGGGTTTTTAACCAATCTTGTGCATCCAATGGGTGTTTTTGTGTCATTGGATGAACAGTTAGGTCCTTCTCGTCCTCCCTACACTTAATCTTGTCCAATTAGGATTTTTAACCAATCTTGTGCATCCAATTGGTGTTTTGTGTCATTGGATGAACAATTTGGTCATTTTCGTCCTCCCTAAACTTAGACTTGTCCAATTAGGGTTTCTAACCAATCTTGTGCATCCAATAGGTGTGTTTGTGTCATTGGATGAACATTTAGGTCATTTTCGTCCTCCCTAGGCTTATTCTTGCCAAATTAGGGTTTTTAACAAATCTTGTGCATCTAATGGGTGTTTATGTGTCATTGGATGAACATTTAGGTCCTTTTCGTCCTCCCTTCAATTAATCTTGTCCAAATACGGTTTCTAACCAATCTTGTGCATCCAATAGGTGTTTTTGTGTCATTGGATGAACAATTAGGTCATTTTCGTCCTCCCTAGGCTAATTCTTGTCCAATTAGGGTTTCTAATCAATCTTGTGCATCCAATAGGTGTGTTTGTGTCATTGGATGAACAATTTGGTCATTTTCGTCCTCCCTAGGCTTATTCATGTCCAATTAAGGTTTTTTACCAATCTTGTACATCCAATAGGTGTTTTTGTGTCATTGGATGAACATTTAGGTCCTTCTCGTTCTCCCTACACTTAATCTTGTCCAATTAGGGTTTCTAACCTGTCTTGTGTATCCAATAGGTGTGTTTGTGTCATTGGATGAACAATTAGGTCATTTTCGTCCTCCCTAGGCATATTCTTGTCCAATTAGGGTTTCTAACAAATCTTGTGTATCCAATAGGTGTTTTTGTGTCATTGGATGAACAATTAGGTCATTTTCGTCCTCCCTAGGCTAATTCTTGTCCAATTAGGGTTTCTAACCAATCTTGTGCATCCAATAGGTGTTTTTGTGTCATTGGATGAATAATTAGGTCATTTTCGTCCTCCCTAGGCTAATTCTTGTCCAATTAGGGTTTTTAACCAATCTTGTGCATCCAATAGTTGTTTTGTGTCAATGGATGAAAATTTAGGTCATTTTCGTTCTCCCTAGGCTTATTCTTGTCCAATTAGGGTTTTTCACCAATCTTGTGCATCCAATAGGTGTTTTTGTGTCATTGGATGCACATTTAGGTCATTTTCGTCCTCCCTAGGCTAATTCTTGTCCAATTAGGGTTTTTAACCAATCTTGTGCATCCAATAGGTGTTTTGTGTCATTGGATGAACATTTTACGTCATTTTCGTCCTCCCTAAACTTAATCTTGTCCAATTAGGGTTTCTAACCAATATTGTGTATCCAATAGGTGTTTTTGTATCATTGGATGAATAATTAGGTCATTTTCATCCTCCCTAGGCTAATTCATGTCCAATTAGGGTTTTTAACCAATCTTGTGCATCCAATAGATGTTTTGTGTCAATGGATGAAAATTTAGGTCATTTTCGTTCTCCCTAGGCTTATTCTTGTCCAATTAGGGTTTTTCACCAATCTTGTGCATCCAATAGGTGTTTTTGTGTCATTGGATGAACATTTAGGTCATTTTCGTCCTCCCTAGGCTAATTCTTGTCCAATTAGGGTTTTTAACCAATCTTGTGCATCCAATAGGTGTTTTGTGTCATTGGATGAACATTTTACGTCATTTTCGTCCTCCCTAAACTTAATCTTGTCCAATTAGGGTTTCTAACCAATATTGTGTATCCAATAGGTGTTTTTGTATCATTGGATGAATAATTAGGTCATTTTCGTCCTCCCTAGGCTAATGCTTGTCCAATTAGGGTTTTTAACCAATCTTGTGCATCCAATAGATGTTTTGTGTCAATGGATGAAAATTTAGGTCATTTTCATTCTCCCTAGGCTTATTCTTGTCCAATTAGGGTTTTTAACCAATCTTGTGCATCCAATAGGTGCTTTTGTGTCATTGGATGAATATTTATGTCATTTTCGTCCTCCCTAGGCTAATTCTTGTCCAATTAGGGTTTTTAACCAATCTTGTGCATTGAATAGGTGTTTTTGTGTCATTGGATGAATATTTATGTCATTTTCGTCCTCCTTACACTTAATCTGGTCCAATTAGGGTTTTTAACCAATCTTGTGCATCCAATAGGTGTTTTGTGTCATTGGATGAACATTTAGGTCATTTTCGTCTTCCCTAGACTAATTCTTGTCCAATTAAGGTTTCTAACCAATCTTGTACTTCGAACAGGTGTTTTGTGTCATTGGATGAACATTTAGGTCATTTTCGTCCTCCCTAAACTTAATCTTGTCCAATTAGGGTTTTTAACCAATCTTGTGCATCCAATAGGTGTTTTTGTGTCATTGGATGAATATTTATGTCATTTTCGTCCTCCTTACACTTAATCTTGTCCAATTAGGGTTTTTAACCAATCTTGTGCATCCAATAGGTGTTTTGTGTCATTGGATGAACATTTAGGTCATTTTCGTCCTCCCAAAACTTAATCTTGTCCAATTAGGGTTTCTTCTAACCAATCATGTGCATCCAATAGGTTTTTTTGTGTCATTGGATGCACAATTAGGTCATTTTCGTCCTCCCTAGGCTAATTCTTGTCCAATTAGGATTTTTAACCAATCTTGTGCATCCAATAGGTGTTTTGTGTCATTGGATGAACATTTTAGGTCATTTTCGTCCTCCCTAAACTTAATCTTGTCCAATTAGGGTTTCTAACCAATATTGTGCATCCAATAGGTGTTTTTGTATCATTGGATGAACATTTAGGTCATTTTCGTCCTCCCTAGGCTAATTCTTGTCCAATTAGGGTTTTTAACCAATCTTGTGCATCCAATAGGTGTTTTGTGTCATTGGATGAACATTTAGGTCATTTTCGTCCTCCATAAACTTAATCTTGTCCAATTAGGGTTTTTAACCAATCTTGTGTATCCCATAGGTGTTTATGTGTCATTGGATCAATATTTAGGTCCTTTTTGTACTCCCTACACTTATTCTTTTCCAATTAGGGTTTTTAACCAATCTTGGGCATCCAATAGGTGTTTTGTGTCATTGGATGAACAATTTTGTCATTTTCGTCCTCCCTAAACTTAGACTTGTCCAATTAGGGTTTTTAACCAATCTTGTGCATCCAATAGGTGTGTTTGTGTCATTGGATGAACATTTAGGTCATTTTCGTCCTCCCTAGGCTTATTCTTGTCCAATTAGGGTTTTTAACAAATCTTGTGCATCCAATAGGTGTTTATGTGCCATTGGATGAACATTTAGGTCCTTTTCGTCCTCCCTACAATTAATCTTGTCCAAATAGGGTTTCTAACCAATCTTGTGCATCCAATAGGTGTTTTTGTGTCATTGGATGAACAATTAGGTCATTTTCGTCCTCCCTAGGCTAATTCTTGTCCAATTAGGGTTTCTAACCAATCTTGTGCATCCAATAGGTGTGTTTGTGTCATTGGATGAACATTTAGGTCATTTTCGTCCTCCCTACACTTAATCTTGTCCAAATAGGGTTTTTGACCAATGTTGTGCATCCAATAGGTGTGTTTGTGTCATTGGATGAGTATTTAGGTCATTTTCATACTACCTACACACAATCTTTTCCAATTAGGGTGTTTAACCAATCTTGTGCATCCAATAGGTGTTTTGTGTCATTGGAAGAACAATTTGGTCATTTTCGTCCTGCCTAAACTTAGACATGTCCAATTAGGGTTTCTAACCAATCTTGTGCATCCAATAGGTGTGTTTGTGTCATTGGATGAACAATTAGGTCATTTTCGTCCTCCCTAGGCATATTCTTGTCCAATTAGGGTTTCTAACAAATCTTGTGTATCCAATAGGTGTTTTTGTGTCATTGGATGAACAATTAGGTCATTTTCGTTCTCCCTAGGCCAATTCTTGTCCAATTAGGGTTTTTAACCAATCTGGTGCATCCAAAAGGTGTTTTGTGTCATTGGATGAACATTTAGGTCAATTTCGTCCTCCCTAATCTTAATCTTGTCCAATTGGTGTTTGTAACCAATCTTGTGCATCCAATAGGTGTTTTTGTGTCATAGGTTGAACATTTAGGTTATTTTCGTCCTCCCTAGGCTAATTCTTGTCCAATTAGGGTTTCTAACCGATCTTGTGCATCCAATAGGTGTGTTTGTGTCATTGGATGAACAATT
>JBBPBS010000965.1:6652-36149 GCA_037974835.1 Cicer judaicum | reverse complement strand
TCTTGTCCAATTAGGGTTTCTAACCAATCTTGTGCATCCAATAGGTGTGTTTGTGTCATTGGATGAACAATTAGGTCATTTTCGTCCTCCCTAGGCTTATTCCTGTCCAATTAGGGTTTTTAACCAATCTTGTGCATCCAATGGGTGTTTTTGTGTCATTAGATGAACAGTTAGGTCCTTCTCGTCCTCCCTACACTTAATCTTGTCCAATTAGGATTTTAAACCAATCTTGTGCATCCAATAGGTGTTTTGTGTCATTGGATGAACAATTTGGTCATTTTCGTCCTCCCTAAACTTAGACTTGTCCAATTAGGGTTTCTAACCAATCTTGTGCATCCAATAGGTGTGTTTGTGTCATTGGATGAACATTTAGGTCATTTTCGTCCTCCCTAGGCTTATTCTTGCCAAATTAGGGTTTTTAACAAATCTTGTGCATCCAATGGGTGTTTATGTGTCATTGGATGAACATTTAGGTCCTTTTCGTCCTCCCTTCAATTAATCTTGTCCAAATAGGGTTTCTAACCAATCTTGTGCATCCAATAGGTGTTTTTGTGTCATTAGATGAACATTTACGTCATTTTCGTCCTCCCTAGGCTAATTCTTGTGCAATTAGGGTTTTTAACAAATCTTGTGCATCCAATAGGTGTTTTTGTGTCATTGGATGAACATTTAGGTCCTTTTCGTCCTCCCTACAATTAATCTTGTCCAATTAGGGTTTCTAACCAATCTTGTGCATCCAATAGGTGTTTTTGTGTCATCGGATGAACATTTAGGTTATTTTCCTCCTCCCAAGGCTTATTCTTGTCAAATAAGGGTTTTTAACCAATCTTGTGCATCCAATGGGTGTTTTTGTGTCATTAGATGAACATTTAGGTCCTTCTCGTCCTCCCTACACTTAATCTTGTCCAATTAGGATTTTTAACCAAACTTGTGCATCCAATAGTTGTTTTGTGTCATTGGATGAACAATTTGGTCATTTTCGTCCTCCCTAGGCTTATTCATGTCCAATTAAGGTTTTTTACCAATCTTGTGCAACCAATAGGTGTTTTTGTGTCATTGGATGAACATTTATGTCCTTCTCGTCCTCCCTACACTTAATCTAGTCCAATTAGGGTTTCTAACCTGTCTTGTGCGTCCAATAGATGTTTTTGTGTCATTGGATGAATAATTAGGTCATTTTCGTCCAACCTAGGCTAATACTTGTCCAATTAGGATTTTTAACCAATCTTGTGCATCCAATAGGTGTTTTGTGTCATTGGATGAACATTTAGGTCATTTTCGTCCTCCCTAGGCTAATTCTTGTCCAATTAGGGTTTTTAACAAATCTTGTGCATCCAATAGGTGTTTTTGTGTCATTGGATGAACATTTAGGTCCTTTTCGTCCTCCCTACAATTAATCTTGTCCAATTAGGGTTTCTAACCAATCTTGTGCATCCAATAGGTGTTTTTGTGTCATTGGATGAACATTTAGGTTATTTTCCTCCTCCCAAGGCTAATTCTTGTCCAATTAGGGTTTCTAACCAATCTTATGCATCCAATAGGTGTTTTTGTGTCATTGGATGAACATTTAGGTTATTTTCCTCCTCCCAAGGCTAATTCTTGTCCAATTAGGGTTTCTAACCAATCTTGTGCATCCAATAGGTGTGTTTGTGTCATTGGATGAACAATTAGGTCATTTTCGTCCTCCCTAGGCTTATTCTTGTCCAATTAGGGTTTTTAACCAATCTTGTGCATCCAATGGGTGTTTTTGTGTCATTAGATGAACATTTAGGTCCTTCTCGTCCTCCCTACACTTAATCTTGTCCAATTAGGATTTTTAACCAATCTTGGGCATCCAATAGGTGTTTTGTGTCATTGGATGAACAATTTGGTCATTTTCGTCCTCCCTAAACTTAGACTTGTCCAATTAGGGTTTTTAACCAATCTTGTGCATCCAATAGGTGTGTTTGTGTCATTGGATGAACATTTAGGTCATTTTCGTCCTCCCTAGGCTTATTCTTGTCCAATTAGGGTTTTTAACAAATCTTGTGCATCCAATAGGTGTTTATGTGTCATTGGATGAACATTTAGGTCCTTTTCGTCCTCCCATCACTTAATCTTGTCCAATTAGGGTTTCAAACCAATATTGTGCATCCAATAGGTGTTTTGTGTCATTGGATGAACAATTAGGTCATTTTCGTCCTCCCTAGGCTAATTCTTGTCCAATTAGGGTTTTTAACCAATGTTGTGCATCCAATAGGTGTTTTGTGACATTGGATGAACAATTTGGTCATTTTCGTCCTTCCTAAACTTAATCTTGTCCAATTAGGGTTTCTAACCAATGTTGTGCATCCAATAGGTGTGTTTGTGTCATTGGATGAACATTTAGGTCATTTTCGTCCTCCCTAGGCTTATTCTTGTCCAATTAGGGTTTTTAACAAATCTTGTGCATCCAATAGGTGTTTATGTGTCATTGGATGAACATTTAGGTCCTTTTCGTCCTCCCATCACTTAATCTTGTCCAATTAGGGTTTCAAACCAATATTGTGCATCCAATAGGTGTTTTGTGTCATTGGATGAACAATTAGGTCATTTTCGTCCTCCCTAGGCTAATTCTTGTCCAATTAGGGTTTTTAACCAATGTTGTGCATCCAATAGGTGTTTTGTGACATTGGATGAACAATTTGGTCATTTTCGTCCTTCCTAAACTTAATCTTGTCCAATTAGGGTTTCTAACCAATCTTGTGCATCCAATAGGTGTGTTTGTGTCATTGGATGAACATTTAGGTCATTTTCGTCCTCCCTAGGCTTATTCTTGTCCAATTAGGGTTTTTAACAAATCTTGTGCATCCAATAGGTGTTTTTGTGTCATTGGATGAACATTTAGGTCCTTTTCGTCCTCCCTACAATTAATCTTGTCCAATAAGGGTTTCTAACCAATCTTGTGCATCCAATAGGTGTTTTTGTGTCATTGGATGAACATTTAGGTTATTTTCCTCCTCCCAAGGCTAATTCTAGTCCAATTAGGGTTTCTAACCAATCTTATGCATCCAATAGGTGTTTTTGTGTCATTGGATGAACATTTAGGTTATTTTCCTCCTCCCAAGGCTAATTCTTGTCCAATTAGGGTTTCTAACCAATCTTGTGCATCCAATAGGTTTGTTTGTGTCATTGGATGAACAATTAGGTCATTTTCGTCCTCCCTAGGCTTATTCTTGTCCAATTAGGGTTTTTAACCAATCTTGTGCATCCAATAGGTGTGTTTGTGTCATTGGATGAACATTTAGGTCATTTTCGTCCTCCCTAGGCTAATTCTTGTCCAATTAGGGTTTTTAACCAATCTTGTGCATCCAATAGGTGTTTTGTGTCATTGGATGAACATTTAGGTCATTTTCGTCCTCCATAAACTTAATCTTGTCCAATTAGGGTTTTTAACCAATCTTGTGTATCCCATAGGTGTTTATGTGTCATTGGATCAATATTTAGGTCCTTTTTGTACTCCCTACACTTATTCTTTTCCAATTAGGGTTTTTAACCAATCTTGGGCATCCAATAGGTGTTTTGTGTCATTGGATGAACAATTTTGTCATTTTCGTCCTCCCTAAACTTAGACTTGTCCAATTAGGGTTTTTAACCAATCTTGTGCATCCAATAGGTGTGTTTGTGTCATTGGATGAACATTTAGGTCATTTTCGTCCTCCCTAGGCTTATTCTTGTCCAATTAGGGTTTTTAACAAATCTTGTGCATCCAATAGGTGTTTATGTGCCATTGGATGAACATTTAGGTCCTTTTCGTCCTCCCTACAATTAATCTTGTCCAAATAGGGTTTCTAACCAATCTTGTGCATCCAATAGGTGTTTTTGTGTCATTGGATGAACAATTAGGTCATTTTCGTCCTCCCTAGGCTTATTCTTGTCCAATTAGGGTTTCTAACCAATCTTGTGCATCCAATAGGTGTGTTTGTGTCATTGGATGAACATTTAGGTCATTTTCGTCCTCCCTACACTTAATCTTGTCCAAATAGGGTTTTTGACCAATGTTGTGCATCCAATAGGTGTGTTTGTGTCATTGGATGAGTATTTAGGTCATTTTCATACTACCTACACACAATCTTTTCCAATTAGGGTGTTTAACCAATCTTGTGCATCCAATAGGTGTTTTGTGTCATTGGAAGAACAATTTGGTCATTTTCGTCCTGCCTAAACTTAGACATGTCCAATTAGGGTTTCTAACCAATCTTGTGCATCCAATAGGTGTGTTTGTGTCATTGGATGAACAATTAGGTCATTTTCGTCCTCCCTAGGCATATTCTTGTCCAATTAGGGTTTCTAACAAATCTTGTGTATCCAATAGGTGTTTTTGTGTCATTGGATGAACAATTAGGTCATTTTCGTCCTCCCTAGGCTAATTCTTGTCCAATTAGGGTTTCTAACCAATCTTGTGCATCCAAAAGGTGTTTTGTGTCATTGGATGAACATTTAGGTCAATTTCGTCTTCCCTAATCATAATCTTGTCCAATTGGGGTTTCTATCCAGTCTTGTGCATCCAATAGGTGTTTTTGTGTCATTGGTTGAACATTTAGGTCATTTTCGTCCTCCCTAAGCTAATTCTTGTCCAATTAGGGTTTCTAACCAATCTTGTGCATCCAATAGGTGTGTTTGTGTCATTGGATGAACAATTTGGTCATTTTCGTCCTCCCTAGGCTTATTCATGTCCAATTAAGGTTTTTTACCAATCTTGTGCAACCAATAGGTGTTTTTGTGTCATTGGATGAACATTTAGGTCCTTCTCGTCCTCCCTACACTTAATCTTGTCCAATAAGGGTTTCTAATCTGTCTTGTGCATCCAATAGGTGTTTTTGTGTCATTGGATGAACAATTAGGTCATTTTCGTCCAACCTAGGCTAATACTTGTCCAATTAGGATTTTTAACCAATCTTGTGCATCCAATAGGTGTTTTGTGTCATTGGATGAACATTTAGGTCATTTTCGTCCTCCCTAGGCTAATTCTTGTCCAATTAGGGTTTTTAACAAATCTTGTGCATCCAATAGGTGTTTTTGTGTCATTGGATGAACATTTAGGTCCTTTTCGTCCTCCCTACAATTAATCTTGTCCAATTAGGGTTTCTAACCAATCTTGTGCATCCAATAGGTGTTTTTGTGTCATTGGATGAACATTTAGGTTATTTTCCTCCTCCCAAGGCTAATTCTAGTCCAATTAGGGTTTCTAACCAATCTTATGCATCCAATAGGTGTTTTTGTGTCATTGGATGAACAATTAGGTCATTTTCGTCCAACCTAGGCTAATACTTGTCCAATTAGGATTTTTAACCAATCTTGTGCATCCAATAGGTGTTTTGTGTCATTGGATGAACATTTAGGTCATTTTCGTCCTCCCTAGGCTAATTCTTGTCCAATTAGGGTTTTTAACAAATCTTGTGCATCCAATAGGTGTTTTTGTGTCATTGGATGAACATTTAGGTCCTTTTCGTCCTCCCTACAATTAATCTTGTCCAATAAGGGTTTCTAACCAATCTTGTGCATCCAATAGGTGTTTTTGTGTCATTGGATGAACATTTAGGTTATTTTCCTCCTCCCAAGACTAATTCTAGTCCAATTAGGGTTTCTAACCAATCTTATGCATCCAATAGGTGTTTTTGTGTCATTGGATGAACATTTAGGTTATTTTCCTCCTCCCAAGGCTAATTCTAGTCCAATTAGGGTTTCTAACCAATCTTGTGCATCCAATAGGTGTGTTTGTGTCATTGGATGAACAATTAGGTCATTTTCGTCCTCCCTAGGCTTATTCTTGTCCAATTAGGGTTTTTAACCAATCTTGTGCATCCAATGGGTGTTTTTGTTTCATTAGATGAACATTTAGGTCCTTCTCGTCCTCCCTACACTTAATCTTGTCCAATTAGGATTTTTAACCAATCTTGTGCATCCAATAGGTGTTTTGTGTCATTGTATGAACAATTTGGTCATTTTCGTCCTCCCTAAACTTAGACTTGTCCAATTAGGGTTTCTAACCAATCTTGTGCATCCAATAGGTGTGTTTGTGTCATTAGATGAACATTTACGTCATTTTCGTCCTCCCTAGGCTTATTCTTGTCCAATTAGGGTTTTTAACAAATCTTGTGCATCCAATAGGTGTTTATGTGTCATTGGATGAACATTTAGGTCATTTTCGTCCTCCCATCACTTAATCTTGTCCAATTAGGGTTTCAAACCAATATTGTGCATCCAATAGGTGTTTTTGTGTCATTGGATGAACAATTAGGTCATTTTCGTCCTCCCTAGGCTAATTCTTGTCCAATTAGGGTTTTTAACCAATGTTGTGCATCCAATAGGTGTTTTGTGACATTGGATGAACAATTTGGTCATTTTCGTCCTTCCTAAACTTAATCTTGTCCAATTAGGGTTTCTAACCAATGTTGTGCATCCAATAGGTGTGTTTGTGTCATTGGATGAGTATTTAGGTCATTTTCATACCACCTACACACAATCTTTTCCAATTAGGGTGTTTAACCAATCTTGTGCATCCAATAGGTGTTTTGTGTCATTGGAAGAACAATTTGGTCATTTTCGTCCTGCCTAAACTTAGACATGTCCAATTAGGGTTTCTAACCAATCTTGTTCATCCAATAGGTGTGTTTGTGTCATTGGATGAACAATTAGGTCATTTTCGTCCTCCCTAGGCATATTCTTGTCCAATTAGGGTTTCTAACAAATCTTGTGTATCCAATAGGTGTTTTTGTGTCATTGGATGAACAATTAGGTCATTTTCGTTCTCCATAGGCTAATTGTTGTCCAATTAGGGTTTTTAACCAATCTGGTGCATCCAAAAGGTTTTTTGTGTTATTGGATGAACATTTAGGTCAATTTCGTTCTCCCTAATCTTAATCTTGTCCAATTGGGGTTTCTAACCAATCTTGTGCATCCAATAGGTGTTTTTGTGTCATTGGTTGAACATTTAGGTCATTTTCGTCCTCCCTAGGCTAATTCTTGTCCAAATAGGGTTTTTAACCATTCTTGTGCATCGAATAGGTGTTTTGTGTCATTGGATGAACATTTAGGTCATTTTCTTCCTCCCTAAACTTAATCTTGTCCAATTAGGGTTTCTAACCATTCTTGTGCATCCAATAGGTGTTTTTGTGTATTTGGATGAACATTTAGGTTATTTTCGTCCTCCCTAGGCTAATTCTTGTCCAATTAGGGTTTCTAACCGATCTTGTGCATCCAATAGGTGTGTTTGTGTCATTGGATGAACAATTTGGTCATTTTTGTCCTCCCTAGGCTTATTCATGTCCAATTAAGGTTTTTTACCAATCTTGTGCAACCAATAGGTGTTTTTGTGTCATTGGATGAACATTTAGGTCCTTCTCGTCCTCCCTACACTTAATCTTGTCCAATTAGGGTTTCTAACCTGTCTTGTGCATCCAATAGGTGTTTTTGTGTCATTGGATGAACAATTAGGTCCTTTTCGTCCTCCCATCACTTAATCTTGTCCAATTAGGGTTTCTAACCAATCTTGTGCATCCAATAGGTGTGTTTGTGTCATTGGATGAACAATTAGGTCATTTTCGTCCTCTCTAGGCATATTCTTATCCAATTAAGGTTTCTAAAAAATCTTGTGTGTCCAATAGGTGTTTTTGCGTCATTGGTTGAACAATTAGGTCATTTTCGTCCTCCCTAGGCATATTCTTGTCCAATTAAGGTTTCTAACAAATCTTGTGTGTCCAATAGGTGTTTTTGTGTCATTGGATGAACAATTAGGTCATTTTCGTCCTCCCTAGGCTAATTCTTGTCCAATTAGGGTTTTTAACCAATCTTGTGCATCCAAAAGGTGTTTTGTGTCATTGGATGAACATTTAGGTCAACTTTGTCCTGCCTAATCTTAATCTTGTCCAATTGGGGTTTCTAACCAATCTTGTGCATCCAATAGATGTTTTTGTGTCATTGGTTGAACATTTAGGTCATTTTCGTCCTCCCTAGGCTAATTCTTGTCCAATTAGGGTTTTTAACCATTCTTGTGCATCGAATAGGTGTTTTGTGTCATTGGATGAACATTTAGGTCATTTTCTTCCTCCCTAAACTTAATCTTGTCCAATTAGGGTTTCTAACCAATCTTGTGCATCCAATAGGTGTGTTTGTGTCATTGGATGAACATTTAGGTCATTTTCGTTCTCCCTAGGCTAATTCTTGTCCAATTAGGGTTTTTAACCAATCTGGTGCATCCAAAAGGTGTTTTGTATCATTGGATGAACATTTAGGTCAATTTCGTTCTCCCTAATCTTAATCTTGTCCAATTGGGGTTTCTAACCAATCTTGTGCATCCAATAGGTGTTTTTGTGTCATTGGTTGAACATTTAGGTCATTTTCGTCCTCCCTAGGCTAATTCTTGTCCAATTAGGGTTTTTAACCATTCTTGTGCATCGAATAGGTGTTTTGTGTCATTGGATGAACATTTAGGTCATTTTCTTCCTCCCTAGGCTAATTCTTGTCCAATTAGGGTTTTTAACAAATCTTGTGCATCCAATAGGTGTTTTTGTGTCATTGGATGAACATTTAGGTCCTTTTCGTCCTCCCTACAATTAATCTTGTCCAATAAGGGTTTCTAACCAATCTTGTGCATCCAATAGGTGTTTTTGTGTCATTGGATGAACATTTAGGTTATTTTCCTCCTCCCAAGGCTAATTCTAGTCCAATTAGGGTTTCTAACCAATCTTATGCATCCAATAGGTGTTTTTGTGTCATTGGATGAACATTTAGGTTATTTTCCTCCTCCCAAGGCTAATTCTAGTCCAATTAGGCTTTCTAACCAATCTTGTGCATCCAATAGGTGTGTTTGTGTCATTGGATGAACAATTAGGTCATTTTCGTCCTCCCTAGGCTTATTCTTGTCCAATTAGGGTTTTTAACCAATCTTGTGCATCCAATGGGTTTTTTTGTTTCATTAGATGAACATTTAGGTCCTTCTCGTCCTCCCTACACTTAATCTTGTCCAATTAGGATTTTTAACCAATCTTGTGCATCCAATAGGTGTTTTGTGTCATTGGATGAACAATTTGGTCATTTTCGTCCTCCCTAAACTTAGACTTGTCCAATTAGGGTTTCTAACCAATCTTGTGCATCCAATAAGTGTGTTTGTGTCATTGGATGAACATTTAGGTCATTTTCGTCCTCCCTAGGCTTATTCTTGTCCAATTAGGGTTTTTAACAAATATTGTGCATCCAATAGGTGTTTATGTGTCATTGGATGAACATTTAGGTCCTTTTCGTCCTCCCATCACTTAATCTTGTCCAATTAGGGTTTTTAACCAATCTTGTGCATCCAATAGGTGTTTTTGTGTCATTGGATGAACAATTAGGTCATTTTCGTCCTCCCTAATCTTAATCTTGTCCAATTGGGGTTTCTAACCAATCTTGTGCATCCAATAGGTGTTTTTGTGTCATTGGTTGAACATTTAGGTCATTTTCGTCCTCCCTAGGCTAATTCTTGTCCAATTAGGGTTTTTAACAAATCTTGTGCATCCAATAGGTGTTTTTGTGTCATTGGATAAACATTTAGGTCCTTTTCGTCCTCCCTACAATTAATCTTGTCCAATTAGGGTTTCTAACCAATCTTGTGCATCTAATACGTGTTTTTGTGTCATTGGATGAACATTTAGGTTATTTTCCTCCTCCCAAGGCTAATTCTTGTCCAATTAGGGTTTCTAACCAATCTTGTGCATCCAATAGGTGTGTTTGTGTCATTGGATGAACAATTAGGTCATTTTCGTCCTCCCTAGGCTTATTCTTGTCCAATTAGGGTTTTTAACCAATCTTGTGCATCCAATGGGTGTTTTTGTGTCATTAGATGAACAGTTAGGTCCTTCTCGTCCTCCCTACACTTAATCTTGTCCAATTAGGATTTTTAACCAATCTTGTGCATCCAATTGGTGTTTTGTGTCATTGGATGAACAATTTGGTCATTTTCGTCCTCCCTAAACTTAGACTTGTCCAATTAGGGTTTCTAACCAATCTTGTGCATCCAATAGGTGTGTTTGTGTCATTGGATGAACATTTAGGTCATTTTCGTCCTCCCTAGGCTTATTCTTGCCAAATTAGGGTTTTTAACAAATCTTGTGCATCCAATGGGTGTTTATGTGTCATTGGATGAACATTTAGGTCCTTTTCGTCCTCCCTTCAATTAATCTTGTCCAAATAGGGTTTCTAACCAATCTTGTGCATCCAATAGGTGTTTTTGTGTCATTGGATGAACAATTAGGTCATTTTCGTCCTCCCTAGGCTAATTCTTGTCCAATTAGGGTTTCTAATCAATCTTGTGCATCCAATAGGTGTGTTTGTGTCATTGGATGAACAATTTGGTCATTTTCGTCCTCCCTAGGCTTATTCATGTCCAATTAAGGTTTTTTACCAATCTTGTACATCCAATAGGTGTTTTTGTGTCATTGGATGAACATTTAGGTCCTTCTCGTTCTCCCTACACTTAATCTTGTCCAATTAGGGTTTCTAACCTGTCTTGTGTATCCAATAGGTGTGTTTGTGTCATTGGATGAACAATTAGGTCATTTTCGTCCTCCCTAGGCATATTCTTGTCCAATTAGGGTTTCTAACAAATCTTGTGTATCCAATAGGTGTTTTTGTGTCATTGGATGAACAATTAGGTCATTTTCGTCCTCCCAAGGCTAATTCTTGTCCAATTAGGGTTTCTAACCAATCTTGTGCATCCAAAAGGTGTTTTGTGTCATTGGATGAACATTTAGGTCAATTTCGTCTTCCCTAATCATAATCTTGTCCAATTGGGGTTTCTATCCAGTCTTGTGCATCCAATAGGTGTTTTTGTGTCATTGGTTGAACATTTAGGTCATTTTCGTCCTCCTTAAGCTAATTCTTGTCCAATTAGGGTTTCTAACCAATCTTGTGCATCCAATAGGTGTGTTTGTGTCATTGGATGAACAATTTGGTCATTTTCGTCCTCCCTAGGCTTATTCATGTCCAATTAAGGTTTTTTACCAATCTTGTGCAACCAATAGGTGTTTTTGTGTCATTGGATGAACATTTATGTCCTTCTCGTCCTCCCTACACTTAATCTAGTCCAATTAGGGTTTCTAACCTGTCTTGTGCGTCCAATAGATGTTTTTGTGTCATTGGATGAATAATTAGGTCATTTTCGTCCAACCTAGGCTAATACTTGTCCAATTAGGATTTTTAACCAATCTTGTGCATCCAATAGGTGTTTTGTGTCATTGGATGAACATTTAGGTCATTTTCGTCCTCCCTAGGCTAATTCTTGTCCAATTAGGGTTTTTAACCAATCTTGTGCATCCAATAGGTGTTTTTGTGTCATTGGATGAACATTTAGGTCCTTTTCGTCCTCCCTACAATTAATCTTGTCCAATAAGGGTTTCTAACCAATCTTGTGCATCCAATAGGTGTTTTTGTGTCATTGGATGAACATTTAGGTTATTTTCCTCCTCCCAAGGCTAATTCTAGTCCAATTAGGGTTTCTAACCAATCTTATGCATCCAATAGGTGTTTTTGTGTCATTGGATGAACATTTAGGTTATTTTCCTCCTCCCAAGGCTAATTCTTGTCCAATTAGGGTTTCTAACCAATCTTGTGCATCCAATAGGTGTTTTTGTGTCATTGGATGAACAATTAGGTCATTTTCGTCCTCCCTAGGCTTATTCTTGTCCAATTAGGGTTTTTAACCAATCTTGTGCATCCAATGGGTGTTTTTGTGTCATTAGATGAACAGTTAGGTCCTTCTCGTCCTCCCTACACTTAATCTTGTCCAATTAGGATTTTTAACCAATCTTGTGCATCCAATTGGTGTTTTGTGTCATTGGATGAACAATTTGGTCATTTTCGTCCTCCCTAAACTTAGACTTGTCCAATTAGGGTTTCTAACCAATCTTGTGCATCCAATAGGTGTGTTTGTGTCATTGGATGAACATTTAGGTCATTTTCGTCCTCCCTAGGCTTATTCTTGTCCAATTAGGGTTTTTAACAAATCTTGTGCATCCAATAGGTGCTTTTGTGTCATTGGATGAATATTTATGTCATTTTCGTCCTCCCATCACTTAATCTTGTCCAATTAGGGTTTCAAACCAATATTGTGCATCCAATAGGTGTTTTGTGTCATTGGATGAACAATTAGGTCATTTTCGTCCTCCCTAGGCTAATTCTTGTCCAATTAGGGTTTTTAACCAATGTTGTGTATCCAATAGGTGTTTTGTGACATTGGATGAACAATTTGGTCATTTTCGTCCTTCCTAAACTTAATCTTGTCCAATTAGGGTTTCTAACCAATGTTGTGCATCCAATAGGTGTGTTTGTGTCATTGGATGAGTATTTAGGTCATTTTCATACTACCTACACACAATCTTTTCCAATTAGGGTGTTTAACCAATCTTGTGCATCCAATAGGTGTTTTGTGTCATTGGAAGAACAATTTGGTCATTTTCGTCCTGCCTAAACTTAGACATGTCCAATTAGGGTTTCTAACCAATCTTGTGCATCCAATAGGTGTGTTTGTGTCATTGGATGAACAATTAGGTCATTTTCGTCCTCCCTAGGCATATTCTTGTCCAATTAGGGTTTCTAACAAATCTTCTGTATCCAATAGGTGTTTTTGTGTCATTGGATGAACAATTAGGTCATTTTCGTTCTCCCTAGGCTAATTCTTGTCCAATTAGGGTTTTTAACCAATCTGGTGCATCCAAAAGGTGTTTTGTATCATTGGATGAACATTTAGGTCAATTTCGTTCTCCCTAATCTTAATCTTGTCCAATTGGGGTTTCTAACCAATCTTGTGCATCCAATAGGTGTTTTTGTGTCATTGGTTGAACATTTAGGTCATTTTCGTCCTCCCTAGGCTAATTCTTGTCCAATTAGGGTTTTTAACCATTCTTGTGCATCGAATAGGTGTTTTGTGTCATTGGATGAACATTTAGGTCATTTTCTTCCTCCCTAAACTTAATCTTGTCCAATTAGGGTTTCTAACCAATCTTGTGCATCCAATAGGTGTGTTTGTGTCATTGGATGAACATTTAGGTCATTTTCGTTCTCCCTAGGCTAATTCTTGTCCAATTTGGGTTTCTAACCAATCTTGTACTTCCAACAGGTGTTTTGTGTCATTGGATGAATATTTAGGTCATTTTCGTCCTCCCTAAACTTAATCTTGTCCAATTAGGGTTTTTAACCAATCTTGTGCATCCAATAGGTGTTTTTGTGTCATTGGATGAATATTTATGTCATTTTCGTCCTCCCTACACTTAATCTTGTCCTATTAGGGTTTCTAACCAATCTTGTGCATCCAATAGGTGTTTTGTGTCATTGGATGAACATTTAGGTCATTTTCGTCCAACCTAGGCTAATACTTGTCCAATTAGGATTTTTAACCAATCTTGTGCATCCAATAGGTGTTTTGTGTCATTGGATGACCATTTAGGTCATTTTCATCCTCCCTAGGCTAATTCTTGTCCAATTAGGGTTTTTAACAAATCTTGTGCATCCAATAGGTGTTTTTGTGTCATTGGATGAACATTTAGGTTTTTTTTTGTCCTCCCTACAATTAATCTTGTCCAATTAGGGTTTCTAACCAATCTTGTGCATCCAATAGGTGTTTTTGTGTCATTGGATGAACATTTAGGTTATTTTCCTCCTCCCAAGGCTAATTCTAGTCCAATTAGGGTTTCTAACCAATCTTATGCATCCAATAGGTATTTTTTTGTCATTGGATGAACATTTAGGTTATTTTCCTCCTCCCAAGGCTAATTCTTGTCCAATTAGGGTTTCTAACCAATCTTGTGCATCCAATAGGTGTGTTTGTGTCATTGGATGAACAATTAGGTCATTTTCGTCCTCCCTAGGCTTATTCTTGTCCAATTAGGGTTTTTAACCAATCTTGTGCATCCAATGGGTGTTTTTGTGTCATTAGATGAACATTTAGGTCCTTCTCGTCTTCCCTACACAAAAATCTTGTCCAATTAGGATTTTTAACCAATCTTGTGCATCCAATAGGTGTTTTGTGTCATTGGATGAACAATTTGGTCATTTTCGTCCTCCCTAAACTTAGACTTGTCCAATTAGGGTTTCTAACCAATCTTGTGCATCCAATAGGTGTGTTTGTGTCATTGGATGAACATTTAGGTCATTTTCGTTCTCCCTAGGCTAATTCTTGTCCAATTTGGGTTTCTAACCAATCTTGTACTTCCAACAGGTGTTTTGTGTCATTGGATGAACATTTAGGTCATTTTCGTCCTCCCTAAACTTAATCTTGTCCAATTAGGGTTTTTAACCAATCTTGTGCATCCAATAGGTGTTTTTGTGTCATTGGATGAATATTTATGTCATTTTCGTCCTCCTTACACTTAATCTTGTCCTATTAGGGTTTTTAACCAATCTTGTGCATCCAATAGGTGTTTTGTGTCATTGGATGAACAATTAGGTCATTTTCGTCCTCCCTAAACTTAATCTTGTCCAACTAGGGTTTCTAACCAATCATGTGCATCCAATAGGTTTTTTTGTGTCATTGGATGCACAATTAGGTCATTTTCGTCCTCCCTAGGCTAATTCTTGTCCAATTAGGGTTTTTAACCAATCTTGTGCATCCAATAGGTGTTTTTGTGTCATTGCATGAATATTTATGTCATTTTCGTCCTCCCTACACTTAATCTTGTCCAATTAGGGTTTCTAACCAATTTTGTGCATCCAATAGGTGTTTTTGTATCATTGGATGAACAATTAGGTCATTTACGTCCTCCCTAGGCTAATTCTTGTCCAATTAGGGTTTTTCAACAATCTTGTGCATCCAATAGGTGTTTTGTGTCATTGGATGAACATTTTATGTCATTTTCGTCCTCCTTACACTTAATCTTGTCCAATTAGGGTTTTTAACCAATCTTGTGCATCCAATAGGTGTTTTGTGTCATTGGATTAACATTTAGGTCATTTTCGTTCTTCCTAGGCTAATTCTTGTCCAATTTGGGTTTCTAACCAATCTTGTACTTCCAACAGGTGTTTTGTGTCATTGGATGAACATTTAGGTCATTTTCGTCCTCCCTAAACTTAATCTTGTCCAATTAGGGTTTTTAACCAATCTTGTGCATCCAATAGTTGTTTTTGAGTCATTGGATGAATATTTATGTCATTTTCGTCCTCTTTACACTTAATCTTGTCCTATTAGGGTTTTTAACCAATCTTGTGCATACAATAGGTGTTTTGTGTCATTGGATGAACATTTAGGTCATTTTCGTCCTCCCTACACTTAATCTTGTCCAACTAGGGTTTCTAACCAATCATGTGCATCCAATAGGTGTTTTTGTATCATTGGATGAACAATTAGGTCATATACGTCCTCCCTAGGCTAATTCTTGTCCAATTAGGGTTTTTCAACAATCTTGTGCATCCAATAGGTGTTTTGTGTCATTGGATGAACATTTTATGTCATTTTCGTCCTCCTTACACTTAATCTTGTCCAATTAGGGTTTTTAACCAATCTTGTGCATCCAATAGGTGTTTTTGTGTCATTGGATGAATATTTATGTCATTTTCGTCCTCCTTACACTTAATCTTGTCCAATTAGGGTTTGTAACCAATCTTGTGCATCCAATAGGTGTTTTTGTGTCATTGCATGAATATTTATGTCATTTTCGTCCTCCTTACACTTAATCTTGTCCAATTAGGGTTTGTAACCAATCTTGTGCATCCAATAGGTGTTTTGTGTCATTGGATGAACATTTAGGTCATTTTCGTCCTCCCTAAACTTAATCTTGTCCAATTAGGGTTTCTAACCAATCATGTGCATCCAATAGGTTTTATTGTGTCATTGGATGAACAATTAGGTCATTTTCGTCCTCCTTAGGCTAATTCTTGTCCAATTAGGGTTTTTAAGCAATCTTGTGCATCCAATAGGTGTTTTGTGTCATTGGGTGAACATTTACGTCACTTTCGTCCAACCTAGGCTAATTCTTGTCCAATTAGGGTTTTTAACCAATCTTGTGCATCCAATAGGTGTTTTGTGTCATTGGATGAACGTTTAGGTCATTTTCGTCCTCCCTAGGCTAATTCTTGTCCAATTAGGGTTTTTAACCAATCTTGTGCATCCAATAGGTGTTTTTGTGTCATTGGATGAATATTTATGTCATTTTCGTCCTCCTTACACTTAATCTTGTCCAATTAGGGTTTGTAACCAATCTTGTGCATCCAATAGGTGTTTTGTGTCATTGGATGAACATTTAGGTCATTTTCGTCCTCCCTAAACTTAATCTTTTCCAATTAGGGTTTCTAACCAATCATGTGCATCCAATAGGTTTTATTGTGTCATTGGATGAACAATTAGGTCATTTTCGTCCTCCTTAGGCTAATTCTTGTCCAATTAGGGTTTTTAAGCAATCTTGTGTATCCAATAGGTGTTTTGTGTCATTGGGTGAACATTTACGTCATTTTCGTCCAACCTAGGCTAATTCTTGTCCAATTAGGGTTTTTAACCAATCTTGTGCATCCAATAGGTGTTTTGTGTCATTGGATGAACGTTTAGGTCATTTTCGTCCTCCCTAGGCTAATTCTTGTCCAATTAGGGTTTTTAACCAATCTTGTGCATCCAATAGGTGTTTTTGTGTCATTGGATGAATATTTATGTCATTTTCGTCCTCCTTACACTTAATCTTGTCCAATTAGGGTTTGTAACCAATCTTGTGCATCCAATAGGTGTTTTGTGTCATTGGATGAACATTTAGGTCATTTTCGTCCTCCCTAAACTTAATCTTGTCCAATTAGGGTTTTTAACCAATCTTGTGCATCCAATAGGTGTTTTGTGTCATTGGATGAACATTTTAGGTCATTTTCGTCCTCCCTAAACTTAATCTTGTCCAATTAGGGTTTTTAACCAATCTTGTGCATCCAATAGGTGTTTTTGTGTCATTGGATGAATATTTATGTCATTTTCGTCCTCCTTACACTTAATCTTGTCCTATTAGGGTTTTTAACCAATCTTGTGCATCCAATAGGTGTTTTGTGTCATTGGATGAACAATTTGGTCATTTTCGTCCTCCCTAAACTTAGACTTGTCCAATTAGGGTTTCTAACCAATCTTGTGCATCCAATAGGTGTGTTTGTGTCATTGGATGAACATTTAGGTCATTTTCGTTCTCCCTAGGCTAATTCTTGTCCAATTTGGGTTTCTAACCAATCTTGTACTTCCAACAGGTGTTTTGTGTCATTGGATGAACATTTAGGTCATTTTCGTCCTCCCTAAACTTAATCTTGTCCAATTAGGGTTTTTAACCAATCTTGTGCATCCAATAGGTGTTTTTGTGTCATTGGATGAATATTTATGTCATTTTCGTCCTCCTTACACTTAATCTTGTCCTATTAGGGTTTTTAACCAATCTTGTGCATCCAATAGGTGTTTTGTGTCATTGGATGAACATTTAGGTCATTTTCGTCCTCCCTAAACTTAATCTTGTCCAACTAGGGTTTCTAACCAATCATGTGCATCCAATAGGTTTTTTTGTGTCATTGGATGCACAATTAGGTCATTTTCGTCCTCCCTAGGCTAATTCTTGTCCAATTAGGGTTTTTAACAAATCTTGTGCATCCAATAGGTGTTTTATGTCAATGGATGAAAATTTAGGTCATTTTCGTTCTCCCTAGGCTTATTCTTGTCCAATTAGGGTTTTTAACCAATCTTGTGCATCCAATAGGTGTTTTTGTGTCATTGGATGAATATTTATGTCATTTTCGTCCTCCTTACACTTAATCTTGTCCTATTAGGGTTTTTAACCAATCTTGTGCATCCAATAGGTGTTTTGTGTCATTGGATGAACATTTAGGTCATTTTCGTCCTCCCTAAACTTAATCTTGTCCAACTAGGGTTTCTAACCAATCATGTGCATCCAATAGGTTTTTTTGTGTCATTGGATGCACAATTAGGCCATTTTCGTCCTCCCTAGGCTAATTCTTGTCCAATTAGGGTTTTTAACCAATCTTGTGCATCCAATAGGTGTTTTGTGTCAATGGATGAACATTTAGGTCATTTTCGTCCTCCATAAACTTAATCTTGTCCAATTAGGGTTTCTAAGCAATATTGTGCATCCAATAGTTGTTTTTAACCAATCATGTGCATCCAATAGGTTTTTTTCTGTCATTGGATGCACAATTAGGCCATTTTCGTCCTCCCTAGGCTAATTCTTGTCCAATTAGGGTTTTTAACAAATCTTGTGCATCCAATAGGTGTTTTATGTCAATGGATGAAAATTTAGGTCATTTTCGTTCTCCCTAGGCTTATTCTTGTCCAATTAGGGTTTTTAACCAATCTTGTGCATCCAATAGGTGTTTTTGTGTCATTGGATGAACATTTAGGTCATTTTCGTCTTCCCTAGGCTAATTCTTGTCCAATTAGGGTTTCTAACCAATCTTGTACTTCCAATAGGTGTTTTTGTATCATTTGATGAACAATTAGGTCATTTTCGTCCTCCCTAGGCTAATTCTTGTCCAATTAGGGTTTTTAACCAATCTTTTGCATCCAATAGGTGTTTTTGTGTCATTGGAAGAATATTTATGTCATTTTCGTCCTCCTTACACTTAATCTTGTCCACTTAGGGTTTGTAACCAATCTTGTGCATCCAATAGGTGTTTTGTGTCATTGGATGAACATTTACGTCATTTTCGTCCAACCTAGGCTAATTCTTGTCCAATTAGGGATTTTAACCAATCTTGTGCATCCAATAGGTGTTTTGTGTCATTGGATGAACATTTACGTCATTTTCGTCCAACCTAGGCTAATTCTTGTCCAATTAGGGTTTTTAACCAATCTTGTGCATCCAATAGGTGTTTTTGTGTCATTGGATGAATATTTATGTCATTTTCGTCCTCCCTACACTTAATCTTGTCCAATTAGGGTTTCTAACCAATTTTGTGCATCCAATAGGTGTTTTTGTATCATTGGATGAACAATTAGGTCATTTACGTCCTCCCTAGGCTAATTCTTGTCCAATTAGGGTTTTTAACCAATCTTGTGCATCCAATAGGTGTTTTGTGTCATTGGATGAACATTTACGTCATTTTCGTCCAACCTAGGCTAATTCTTGTCCAATTAGGGTTTTTAACCAATCTTGTGCATCCAATAGGTGTTTTGTGTCATTGGATGAACATTTACGTCATTTTTGTCCAACCTAGGCTAATTCTTGTCCAATTAGGGTTTTTAACCAATCTTGTGCATCCAATAGGTGTTTTTGTGTCATTGGATGAATATTTATGTCATTTTCGTCCTCCTTACACTTAATCTTGTCCAATTAGGGTTTGTAACCAATCTTGTGCATCCAATAGGTGTTTTTGTGTCATTGCATGAATATTTATGTCATTTTCGTCCTCCTTACACTTAATCTTGTCCAATTAGGGTTTGTAACCAATCTTGTGCATCCAATAGGTGTTTTGTGTCATTGGATGAACATTTAGGTCATTTTCGTCCTCCCTAAACTTAATCTTGTCCAATTAGGGTTTCTAACCAATCATGTGCATCCAATAGGTTTTATTGTGTCATTGGATGAACAATTAGGTCATTTTCGTCCTCCTTAGGCTAATTCTTGTCCAATTAGGGTTTTTAAGCAATCTTGTGCATCCAATAGGTGTTTTGTGTCATTGGGTGAACATTTACGTCATTTTCGTCCAACCTAGGCTAATTCTTGTCCAACTAGGGTTTTTAACCAATCTTGTGCATCCAATAGGTGTTTTGTGTCATTGGATGAACGTTTAGGTCATTTTCGTCCTCCCTAGGCTAATTCTTGTCCAATTAGGGTGTTTAACCAATCTTGTGCATCCAATAGTTGTTTTTGTGTCATTGGATGAATATTTATGTCATTTTCGTCCTCCTTACACTTAATCTTGTCCAATTAGGGTTTGTAACCAATCTTGTGCATCCAATAGGTGTTTTTGTGTCATTGCATGAATATTTATGTCATTTTCGTCCTCCCTACACTTAATCTTGTCCAATTAGGGTTTCTAACCAATTTTGTGCATCCAATAGGTGTTTTTGTATCATTGGATGAACAATTAGGTCATTTACGTCCTCCCTAGGCTAATTCTTGTCCAATTAGGGTTTTTCAACAATCTTGTGCATCCAATAGGTGTTTTGTGTCATTGGATGAACATTTTATGTCATTTTCGTCCTCCTTACACTTAATCTTGTCCAATTAGGGTTTTTAACCAATCTTGTGCATCCAATAGGTTTTATTGTGTCATTGGATGAACAATTAGGTCATTTTCGTCCTCCCTAGGCTAATTCTTGTCCAATTAGGGTTTTTAACCAATCTTGTGCATCCAATAGGTGTTTTTGTGTCATTGCATGAATATTTATGTCATTTTCGTCCTCCCTACACTTAATCTTGTCCAATTAGGGTTTCTAACCAATTTTGTGCATCCAATAGGTGTTTTTGTATCATTGGATGAACGTTTAGATCATTTTCGTCCTCCCTAGGCTAATTCTTGTCCAATTAGGGTTTTTAACCAATCTTGTGCATCCAATAGGTGTTTTTGTGTCATTGGATGAATATTTATGTCATTTTCGTCCTCCTTACACTTAATCTTGTCCAATTAGGGTTTGTAACCAATCTTGTGCATCCAATAGGTGTTTTGTGTCATTGGATGAACATTTAGGTCATTTTCGTCCTCCCTAAACTTAATCTTGTCCAATTAGGGTTTCTAACCAATCATGTGCATCCAATAGGTTTTATTGTGTCATTGGATGAACAATTAGGTCATTTTCGTCCTCCCTAGGCTAATTCTTGTCCAATTAGGGTTTTTAACCAATCTTGTGCATCCAATAGATGTTTTTGTGTCATTGCATGAATATTTATGTCATTTTCGTCCTCCCTACACTTAATCTTGTCCAATTAGGGTTTCTAACCAATTTTGTGCATCCAATAGGTGTTTTTGTAACATTGGATGAACGTTTAGATCATTTTCGTCCTCCCTAGGCTAATTCTTGTCCAATTAGGGTTTTTAACCAATCTTGTGCATCCAATAGGTGTTTTTGTGTCATTGGATGAATATTTATGTCATTTTCGTCCTCCTTACACTTAATCTTGTCCAATTAGGGTTTGTAACCAATCTTGTGCATCCAATAGGTGTTTTGTGTCATTGGATGAACATTTAGGTCACTTTCGTCCTCCCTAAACTTAATCTTGTCCAACTAGGGTTTCTAACCAATCATGTGCATCCAATAGGTTTTATTGTGTCATTGGATGAACAATTAGGTCATTTTCGTCCTCCCTAGGCTAATTCTTGTCCAATTAGGGTTTTTAACCAATCTTGTGCATCCAATAGGTGTTTTTGTGTCATTGCATGAATATTTATGTCATTTTCGTCCTCCCTACACTTAATCTTGTCCAATTAGGGTTTCTAACCAATTTTGTGCATCCAATAGGTGTTTTTGTATCATTGGATGAACAATTAGGTCATTTACGTCCTCCCTAGGCTAATTCTTGTCCAATTAGGGTTTTTAAACAATCTTGTGCATCCAATAGGTGTTTTGTGTCATTGGATGAACATTTTATGTCATTTTCGTCCTCCTTACACTTAATCTTGTCCAATTAGGGTTTTAAACCAATCTTGTGCATCCAATAGGTGTTTTGTGTCATTGGATGAACATTTAGGTCATTTTCGTTCTTCCTAGGCTAATTCTTGTCCAATTTGGGTTTCTAACCAATCTTGTACTTCCAACAGGTGTTTTGTATCATTGGATGAACATTTAGGTCATTTTCGTCCTCCCTAAACTTAATCTTGTCCAATTAGGGTTTTTAACCAATCTTGTGCATCCAATAGTTGTTTTTGAGTCATTGGATGAATATTTATGTCATTTTCGTCCTCTTTACACTTAATCTTGTCCTATTAGGGTTTTTAACCAATCTTGTGCATACAATAGGTGTTTTGTGTCATTGGATGAACATTTAGGTCATTTTCGTCCTCCCTACACTTAATCTTGTCCAACTAGGGTTTCTAACCAATCATGTGCATCCAATAGGTGTTTTTGTATCATTGGATGAACAATTAGGTCATATACGTCCTCCCTAGGCTAATTCTTGTCCAATTAGGGTTTTTCAACAATCTTGTGCATCCAATAGGTGTTTTGTGTCATTGGATGAACATTTTATGTCATTTTCGTCCTCCTTACACTTAATCTTGTCCAATTAGGGTTTTTAACCAATCTTGTGCATCCAATAGGTGTTTTTGAGTCATTGGATGAATATTTATGTCATTTTCGTCCTCTTTACACTTAATCTTGTCCTATTAGGGTTTTTAACCAATCTTGTGCATACAATAGGTGTTTTGTGTCATTGGATGAACATTTAGGTCATTTTCGTCCTCCCTACACTTAATCTTGTCCAACTAGGGTTTCTAACCAATCATGTGCATCCAATAGGTGTTTTTGTATCATTGGATGAACAATTAGGTCATATACGTCCTCCCTAGGCTAATTCTTGTCCAATTAGGGTTTTTCACCAATCTTGTGCATCCAATAGGTGTTTTGTGTCATTGGATGAACATTTTATGTCATTTTCGTCCTCCTTACACTTAATCTTGTCCAATTAGGGTTTTTAACCAATCTTGTGCATCCAATAGGTGTTTTGTGTCATTGGATGAACATTTAGGTCATTTTCGTTCTCCCTAGGCTAATTCTTGTCCAATTTGGGTTTCTAACCAATCTTGTACTTCCAACAGGTGTTTTGTGTCATTGGATGAACATTTAGGTCATTTTCGTCCTCCCTAAACTTAATCTTGTCCAATTAGGGTTTTTAACCAATCTTGTGCATCCAATAGGTGTTTTTGTGTCATTGGATGAATATTTATGTCATTTTCGTCCTCCTTACGCTTAATCTTGTCCTATTAGGGTTTTTAACCAATCTTGTGCATCCAATAGGTGTTTTGTGTCATTGGATGAACATTTAGGTCATTTTCGTCCTCCCTAAACTTAATCTTGTCCAACTAGGGTTTCTAACCAATCATGTGCATCCAATAGGTTTTTTTGTGTCATTGGATGCACAATTAGGTCATTTTCGTCCTCCCTAGGCTAATTCTTGTCCAATTAGGGTTTTTAACCAATCTTGTGCATCCAATAGGTGTTTTGTGTCAATGGATGAACATTTAGGTCATTTTCGTCCTCCCTAGGCTAATTCTTGTCCAATTAGGGTTTTTAACAAATCTTGTGCATCCAATAGGTGTTTTATGTCAATGGATGAAAATTTAGGTCATTTTCGTTCTCCCTAGGCTTATTCTTGTCCAATTAGGGTTTTTAACCAATCTTGTGCATCCAATAGGTGTTTTTGTGTCATTGGATGAACATTTAGGTCATTTTCGTCTTCCCTAGGCTAATTCTTGTCCAATTAGGGTTTCTAACCAATCTTGTACTTCCAATAGGTGTTTTTGTATCATTTGATGAACAATTAGGTCATTTTCGTCCTCCCTAGGCTAATTCTTGTCCAATTAGGGTTTTTAACCAATCTTGTGCATCCAATAGGTGTTTTGTGTCATTGGATGAACATTTAGGTCATTTTCGTCCTCCCTAAACTTAATCTTGTCCAATTAGGGTTTGTAACCAATCTTGTGCATCCAATAGGTGTTTTTGTGTCATTGCATGAATATTTATGTCATTTTCGTCCTCCCTACACTTAATCTTGTCCAATTAGGGTTTCTAACCAATTTTGTGCATCCAATAGGTGTTTTTGTATCATTGGATGAACAATTAGGTCATTTACGTCCTCCCTAGGCTAATTCTTGTCCAATTAGGGTTTTTAAACAATCTTGTGCATCCAATAGGTGTTTTGTGTCATTGGATGAACATTTTATGTCATTTTCGTCCTCCTTACACTTAATCTTGTCCAATTAGGGTTTTTAACCAATCTTGTGCATCCAACAGGTGTTTTGTGTCATTGGATGAACATTTAGGTCATTTTCGTCCTCCCTAAACTTAATCTTGTCCAATTAGGGTTTTTCACCAATCTTGTGCATCCAATAGGTGTTTTTGTGTCATTGGATGAACATTTAGGTCATTTTCGTCCTCCCTAGGCTAATTCTTGTCCAATTAGGGTTTTTAAGCAATCTTGTGCATCCAATAGGTGTTTTGTGTCATTGGATGAACGTTTAGGTCCTTTTCGTCCTCCCTAGGCTAATTCTTGTCCAATTAGGGTTTTTAACCAATCTTGTGCATCCAATAGGTGTTTTTGTGTCATTGGATGAATATTTATGTCATTTTCGTCCTCCTTACACTTAATCTTGTCCAATTAGGGTTTGTAACCAATCTTGTGCATCCAATAGGTGTTTTGTGTCATTGGATGAACATTTAGGTCATTTTCGTCCACCCTAAACTTAATCTTGTCCAATTAGGGTTTCTAACCAATCATGTGCATCCAATAGGTTTTATTGTGTCATTGGATGAACAATTAGGTCATTTTCGTCCTCCTTAGGCTAATTCTTGTCCAATTAGGGTTTTTAAGCAATCTTGTGCATCCAATAGGTGTTTTGTGTCATTGGATGAACGTTTAGGTCATTTTCGTCCTCCCTAGGCTAATTCTTGTCCAATTAGGGTTTTTAACCAATCTTGTGCATCCAATAGGTGTTTTTGTGTCATTGGATGAATATTTATGTCATTTTCGTCCTCCTTACACTTAATCTTGTCCAATTAGGGTTTGTAACCAATCTTGTGCATCCAATAGGGGTTTTTGTGTCATTGCATGAATATTTATGTCATTTTCGTCCTCCCTACACTTAATCTTGTCCAATTAGGGTTTCTAACCAATTTTGTGCATCCAATAGGTGTTTTTGTATCATTGGATGAACAATTAGGTCATTTACGTCCTCCCTAGGCTAATTCTTGTCCAATTAGGGTTTTTAAACAATCTTGTGCATCCAATAGGTGTTTTGTGTCATTGGATGAACATTTTATGTCATTTTCGTCCTCCTTACACTTAATCTTGTCCAATTAGGGTTTTTAACCAATCTTGTGCATCCAATAGGTGTTTTGTATCATTGGATGAACATTTAGGTCATTTTCGTCCTCCCTAAACTTAATCTTGTCCAATTAGGGTTTTTAACCAATCTTGTGCATCCAATAGGTGTTTTTCTGTCATTGGATGAATATTTATGTCATTTTCGTCCTCCTTACACTTAATCTTGTCCAATTAGGGTTTTTAACCAATCTTGTGCATCCAATAGGTGTTTTGTGTCATTGGATGAACATTTAGGTCATTTTCGTCCTCCCAAAACTTAATCTTGTCCAATTAGGGTTTCTTCTAACCAATCATGTGCATCCAATAGGTTTTTTTGTGTCATTGGATGCACAATTAGGTCATTTTCGTCCTCCCTAGGCTAATTCTTGTCCAATTAGGATTTTTAACCAATCTTGTGCATCCAATAGGTGTTTTGTGTCATTGGATGAACATTTTAGGTCATTTTCGTCCTCCCTAAACTTAATCTTGTCCAATTAGGGTTTCTAACCAATATTGTGCATCCAATAGGTGTTTTTGTGTCATTGGATGAATATTTATGTCATTTTCGTCCTCCTTACACTTAATCTTGTCCAATTAGGGTTTGTAACCAATCTTGTGCATCCAATAGGTGTTTTGTGTCATTGGATGAACATTTAGGTCATTTTCGTCCTCCCTAAACTTAATCTTGTCCAATTAGGGTTTCTAACCAATCATGTGCATCCAATAGGTTTTATTGTGTCATTGGATGAACAATTAGGTCATTTTCGTCCTCCCAAGGCTAATTCTTGTCCAATTAGGGTTTTTAACCAATCTTGTGCATCCAATAGGTGTTTTTGTGTCATTGCATGAATATTTATGTCATTTTCGTCCTCCCTACACTTAATCTTGTCCAATTAGGGTTTCTAACCAATTTTGTGCATCCAATAGGTGTTTTTGTATCATTGGATGAACAATTAGGTCATTTACGTCCTCCCTAGGCTAATTCTTGTCCAATTAGGGTTTTTCAACAATCTTGTGCATCCAATAGGTGTTTTGTGTCATTGGATGAACATTTTATGTCATTTTCGTCCTCCTTACACTTAATCTTGTCCAATTAGGGTTTTTAACCAATCTTGTGCATCCAATAGGTGTTTTGTGTCATTGGATGAACATTTAGGTCATTTTCGTTCTTCCTAGGCTAATTCTTGTCCAATTTGGGTTTCTAACCAATCTTGTACTTCCAACAGGTGTTTTGTATCATTGGATGAACATTTAGGTCATTTTCGTTCTCCCTAAACTTAATCTTGTCCAATTAGGGTTTTTAACCAATCTTGTGCATCCAATAGTTGTTTTTGAGTCATTGGATGAATATTTATGTCATTTTCGTCCTCTTTACACTTAATCTTGTCCTATTAGGGTTTTTAACCAATCTTGTGCATACAATAGGTGTTTTGTGTCATTGGATGAACATTTAGGTCATTTTCGTCCTCCCTACACTTAATCTTGTCCAACTAGGGTTTCTAACCAATCATGTGCATCCAATAGGTGTTTTTGTATCATTGGATGAACAATTAGGTCATATACGTCCTCCCTAGGCTAATTCTTGTCCAATTAGGGTTTTTCAACAATCTTGTGCATCCAATAGGTGTTTTGTGTCATTGGATGAACATTTTATGTCATTTTCGTCCTCCTTACACTTAATCTTGTCCAATTAGGGTTTTTAACCAATCTTGTGCATCCAATAGGTGTTTTTGAGTCATTGGATGAATATTTATGTCATTTTCGTCCTCTTTACACTTAATCTTGTCCTATTAGGGTTTTTAACCAATCTTGTGCATACAATAGGTGTTTTGTGTCATTGGATGAACATTTAGGTCATTTTCGTCCTCCCTACACTTAATCTTGTCCAATTAGGGTTTTTAACCAATCTTGTGCATCCAATAGGTGTTTTGTGTCATTGGATGAACATTTAGGTCATTTTCGTTCTCCTTATGCTAATTCTTATCCAATTAGGGTTTTTAACCAATCTTGTTCATTCAATAGGTGTGTTGTGTCATTGGATGAATATTTATGTCATTTTCGTCCTCCCTAAACTTAATCTTATCCAATTACGGTTTTTAACCAATCTTGTGCATCCAATAGGTGTTTTGTGTCATTGGATGAACAATTAGGTCATTTTCGTCCTCCCTAGGCTAATTCTTGTCCAATTAGGGTTTTTAACCAATCTTGTGCATCCAATAGGTGTTTTGTGTCATTGGATGAACATTTAGGTCATTTTCGTCCTCCCTACCCTTAATCTTGTCCAATTAGGGTTTCTAACCAATCATGTGCATCCAATAGGTTTTTTTGTGTCATTGGATGAACAATTAGGTCATTTTCGTCGTCCCTAGGCTAATTCTTGTCCAATTAGGGTTTTTAACCAATCTTGTGCATCCAATAGGTGTTTTGTGTCATTGGATGAACATTTTAGGTCATTTGCGTCCTCCCTAAACTTAATCTTGTCCAATTAGGGTTTCTAACCAATATTGTGTATCCAATAGGTGTTTTTGTATCATTGGATGAATAATTAGGTCATTTTCGTCCTCCCTAGGCTAATTCTTGTCCAATTAGGGTTTTTGAACCAATATTGTGCATCCAATAGGTGTTTTGTGTCAATGGATGAAAATTTAGGTCATTTTCGTTCTCCCTAGGCTTATTCTTGTCCAATTAGGGTTTTTAACCAATCTTGTGCATCCAATAGGTGTTTTGTGTCAATGGATGAACAATTAGGTCATTTTCGTCCTCCCTAGGCTAATTCTTGTCCAATTAGGGTTTTTAACCAATCTTGTGCATCCAATAGGTGTTTTTGTGTCATTGGATGAATATTTATGTCATTTTCGTCCTCCTTACACTTAATCTTGTCCAATTAGGGTTTTTAACCAATCTTGTGCATCCAATAGGTGTTTTTATGTCATTGGATGAATATTTATGTCATTTTCGTACTCCCTACACTTAATCTTGTCCAATTAGGGCTTTTAACCAATCTTGTGGATCCAATAGGTGGTTTTGTGTCATTGGATGAATATTTATGTCATTTTCGTCCTCCCTACACTTAATCTTTTCCAATTAGGGTTTCTAACCAATCTTGTGCATCCAATAGGTGTTTTGTGTCATTGGATGAACATTTTAGGTCATTGTCGTCCTCCCTAAACTTAATCTTGTCCAATTAGGGTTTCTAACAAATCTTGTGTATCCAATAGGTGTTTTATGTCATTGGATGAACATTTAGGTCATTTTCGTCCTCCCTAAACTTAATCTTGTCCAATTAGGATTTCTAACCAATATTGTGCATCCAATAGGTGTTTTTGTATCATTGGATGAACAATTAGGTCAGTTTCGTCCTCCCTAGGCTATTTCTTGTCCAATTAGGGTTTTTAACCAATCTTGTGCATCCAATAGGTGTTTTGTGTCTTTGGATTAACATTTTAGGTCATTTTCGTCCTCCCTAAACTTAATCTTGTCCAATTAGGGTTTCTAACAAATCTTGTGCATCCAACAGGTGTTTTGTGTCATTGGATGAACATTTAGGTCCTTTTCGTCCTCCCTAAACTTAATCTTGTCCAATTAGGGTTTCTAACCAATATTGTGCATCCAATAGGTGTTTTTGTATCATTGGATGAACAATTAGGTCATTTTCGTCCCCCTAGGCTAATTCTTCTCCAATTAGGGTTTTTAACCAATCTTGTGCATCCAATAGGTGTTTTGTGTCAATGGATGAAACTTTAGGTCATTTTCGTTCTCCCTAGGCTTATTCTTGTCCAATTAGGGTTTTTCACCAATCTTGTGCATCAAATAGGTGTTTTTGTGTCATTGGATGAACATTTTGATCATTTTCGTCCTCCCTAGGCTAATTCTTGTCCAATAAGGGTTTTTAAGCAATCTTGTGCATCCAATAGGTGTTTTGTGTCATTGGATGAACATTTAGGTCATTTTCGTCCTCCCTAAACTTAATCTTGTCCAATTAGGGTTTCTAACCAATCATGTGCATCCAATAGGTTTTTTTGTGTCATTGGATGCACAATTAGGTCATTTTCGTCCTCCCTAGGCTATTTCTTATCCAATTAGGGTTTTTAACCAATCTTGTGCATCCAATAGGTGTTTTGTGTCAATGGATGAAAATTTAGGTCATTTTTGTTCTCCCTAGGCTAATTCTTGTCCAATTAGGGGTTTTCACCAAGCTTGTGCATCCAATAGGTGTTTTTGTGTCATTGGATGAACATTTAGGTCATTTTCGTCCTCCCTAGGCTAATTCTTGTCCAATAAGGGTTTTTAAGAAATCTTGTGCATCCAATAGGTGTTTTGTGTCATTGGATGAACATTTAAGTCATTTTCGTCTTCCCTAGGCTAATTCTTGACCAATTAAAGTTTCTAACCAATCTTGTACTTCCAATAGATGTTTTTGTGTCATTGGATGAACATTTACGTCATTTTCGTCCTCCCTAGACTAATTGTTGTCCAATTAGGGTTTTTAACCAATCTTGTGCATCCAATAGGTGTTTTGTGTCATT
>JBBPBS010000964.1:11679-37376 GCA_037974835.1 Cicer judaicum | reverse complement strand
TCATCCAATGACACAAAACACCTATTGGATGCACAAGATTGGTTAAAAATCCTAATTGGACAAGTATTAGCCTAGGTTGGACGAAAATGACCTAAATGTTCATCCAATGACACAAAACACCTATTGGATGCACAAGATTGGTTAGAAACCCTAATAGGACAAGATTAAGTGTAGGGAGGACGAAAATGACATAAATATTCATCCAATGACACAAAAACACCTATTGGATGCACAAGATTGGTTAAAAACCCTAATTGGACAAGATTAAGTTTAGGGAGGACGAAAATGACCTAAATGTTCATCCAATGACACAAAACACCTGTTGGAAGTACAAGATTGGTTAGAAACCCAAATTGGAAAAGAATTAGCCTAGGGAGAACGAAAATGACCTAAATGTTCATCCAATGACACAAACACACCTATTGGATGCACAAGATTGGTTAGAAACCCTAATTGGACAAGATTAAGTTTAGGGAGGAAGAAAATGACCTAAATGTTCATCCAATGACACAAAACACCTATTCGATGCACAAGAATGGTTAAAAACCCTAATTGGACAAGAATTAGCCTAGGGAGGACGAAAATGACCTAAATGTTCAACCAATGACACAAAAACACCTATTGGATGCACAAGATTGGTTAGAAACCCCAATTGGACAAGATTAAGATTAGGGAGAACGAAATTGACCTAAATGTTCATCTAATGATACAAAACACCTTTTGGATGCACCAGATTGGTTAAAAACCCTTATTGGACAAGAATTAGCCTAGGGAGAACGAAAATGACCTAATTGTTCATCCAATGACACAAAAACACCTATTGGATACACAAGATTTGTTAGAAACCCTAATTGGACAAGAATATGCCTAGGGAGGACGAAAATGACCTAATTGTTCATCCAATGACACAAACACACCTATTGGATGCACAAGATTGGTTAGAAACCCTAATTGGACATGTCTAAGTTTAGGCAGGACGAAAATGACCAAATTGTTCTTCCAATGACACAAAACACCTATTGGATGCACAAGATTGGTTAAACACCCTAATTGGAAAAGATTGTGTGTAGGTAGTATGAAAATGACCTAAATACTCATCCAATGACACAAACACACCTATTGGATGCACAACATTGGTTAGAAACCCTAATTGGACAAGATTAAGTTTAGGAAGGACGAAAATGACCAAATTGTTCATCCAATGTCACAAAACACCTATTGGATGCACAACATTGGTTAAAAACCCTAATTGGACAAGAATTAGCCTAGGGAGGACGAAAATGACCTAATTGTTCATCCAATGACACAAACACACCTATTGGATGCACAAGATTGGTTAGAAACCCTAATTGGACATGTCTAAGTTTAGGCAGGACGAAAATGACCAAATTGTTCTTCCAATGACACAAAACACCTATTGGATGCACAAGATTGGTTAAACACCCTAATTGGAAAAGATTGTGTGTAGGTAGTATGAAAATGACCTAAATACTCATCCAATGACACAAACACACCTATTGGATGCACAACATTGGTCAAAAACCCTATTTGGACAAGATTAAGTGTAGGGAGGACGAAAATGACCTAAATGTTCATCCAATGACACAAACACACCTATTGGATGCACAAGATTGGTTAGAAACCCTAATTGGACAAGAATTAGCCTAGGGAGGACGAAAATGACCTAATTGTTCATCCAATGACACAAAAACACCTATTGGATGCACAAGATTGGTTAGAAACCCTATTTGGACAAGATTAATTGTAGGGAGGACGAAAAGGACCTAAATGTTCATCCAATGGCACATAAACACCTATTGGATGCACAAGATTTGTTAAAAACCCTAATTGGACAAGAATAAGCCTAGGGAGGACGAAAATGACCTAAATGTTCATCCAATGACACAAACACACCTATTGGATGCACAAGATTGGTTAGAAACCCTAATTGGACAAGATTAAGTTTAGGAAGGACGAAAATGACCAAATTGTTCATCCAATGTCACAAAACACCTATTGGATGCACAACATTGGTTAAAAACCCTAATTGGACAAGAATTAGCCTAGGGAGGACGAAAATGACCTAATTGTTCATCCAATGACACAAAACACCTATTGGATGCACAATATTGGTTTGAAACCCTAATTGGACAAGATTAAGTGATGGGAGGACGAAAAGGACCTAAATGTTCATCCAATGACACATAAACACCTATTGGATGCACAAGATTTGTTAAAAACCCTAATTGGACAAGAATAAGCCTAGGGAGGACGAAAATGACCTAAATGTTCATCCAATGACACAAACACACCTATTGGATGCACAAGATTGGTTAGAAACCCTAATTGGACAAGTCTAAGTTTAGGGAGGACGAAAATGACCAAATTGTTCATCCAATGACACAAAACACCTATTGGATGCACAAGATTGGTTAAAAACCCTAATTGGACAAGAATTAGCCTAGGGAGGACGAAAATGACCTAATTGTTCATCCAATGACACAAAAACACCTATTGGATGCACATGATTGGTTAGAAACCCTAATTGGACAAGATTAAGTTTAGGGAGGACGAAAATGACCTAAATGTTCATCCAATGACACAAAACACCTATTGGATGCAAAAGATTGGTTAAAACCCTAATTGGACAAGATTAAGTGTAAGGAGGACGAAAATGACATAAATATTCATCCAATGACACAAAAACACCTATTGGATGCACAAGATTGGTTAAAAACCCTAATTGGACAAGAATTAGCCTAGGGAGGACGAAAATGATCTAAACGTTCATCCAATGACACAAAACACCTATTGGATGCACAAGATTGCTTAAAAACCCTAATTGGACAAGAATTAGCCTAGGGAGGACGAAAATGACCTAATTGTTCATCCAATGACACAATAAAACCTATTGGATGCACATGATTGGTTAGAAACCCTAATTGGACAAGATTAAGTTTAGGGAGGACGAAAATGACCTAAATGTTCATCCAATGACACAAAACACCTATTGGATGCACAAGATTGGTTAGAAACCCTAATTGGACAAGATTAAGTGTAGGGAGGACGAAAATGACCTAAATGTTCATCCAATGACACAAAAACACCTATTGGATGCACAAGATTGGTTAAAAACCCTAATTGGACAAGATTAAGTTTAGGGAGGACGAAAATGACCTAAATGTTCATCCAATGACACAAAACACCTGTTGGATGCACAAGATTGGTTTAAAACCCTAATTGGACAAGATTAAGTGTAAGGAGGACGAAAATGACATAAAATGTTCATCCAATGACACAAAACACCTATTGGATGCACAAGATTGTTTAAAAACCCTAATTGGACAAGAATTAGCCTAGGGAGGACGTAAATGACCTAATTGTTCATCCAATGATACAAAAACACCTATTGGATGCACAAAATTGGTTAGAAACCCTAATTGGACAAGATTAAGTGTAGGGAGGACGAAAATGACATAAATATTCATGCAATGACACAAAAACACCTATTGGATGCACAAGATTGGTTAAAAACCCTAATTGGACAAGAATTAGCCTAGGGAGGACGAAAATGACCTAATTGTGCATCCAATGACACAAAAAAACCTATTGGATGCACATGATTGGTTAGAAACCCTAGTTGGACAAGATTAAGTTTAGGGAGGACGAAAATGACCTAATTGTTCATCCAATGACACAAAACACCTATTGGATGCACAAGATTGGTTAAAAACCCTAATAGGACAAGATTAAGTGTAAGGAGGACGAAAATGACATAAATATTCATCCAATGACACAAAAACACCTATTGGATGCACAAGATTGGTTAAAAACCCTAATTGGACAAGATTAAGTTTAGGGAGGACGAAAATGACCTAAATGTTCATCCAATGACACAAAACACCTGTTGGAAGTACAAGATTGGTTAGAAACCCAAATTGGACAAGAATTAGCCTAGGGAGAACGAAAATGACCTAAATGTTCATCCAATGACACAAACACACCTATTGGATGCACAAGATTGGTTAGAAACCCTAATTGGACAAGTCTAAGTTTAGGGAGGACGAAAATGACCAAATTGTTCATCCAATGACACAAAACACCTATTGGATGCACAAGATTGGTTAAAAATCCTAATTGGACAGGATTAAGTGTAGGGAGGACGAGAAGGACCTAAATGTTCATCTAATGAAACAAAAACACCCATTGGATGCACAAGATTGGTTAAAAACCCTAATTGGACAAGAATAAGCCTAGGGAGGACGAAAATGACCTAATTGTTCATCCAATGACACAAACACACCTATTGGATGCACAAGATTGGTTAGAAAGCCTAATTGGACTAGAATTAGCCTTGGGAGGAGGAAAATAACCTAAATGTTCATCCAATGACACAAACACACCTATTGGATGCACAAGATTGGTTAGAAACCCTAATTGGACAAGTCTAAGTTTAGGGAGGACGAAAATGACCAAATTGTTCATCCAATGACACAAAACACCTATTGGATGCACAAGATTGGTTAAAAATCCTAATTGGACAAGATTAAGTGTAGGGAGGACGAGAAGGACCTAAATGTTCATCTAATGAAACAAAAAAACCCATTGGATGCACAAGATTGGTTAAAAACCCTAATTGGACAAGAATAAGCCTAGGGAGGACGAAAATGACCTAATTGTTCATCCAATGACACAAACACACCTATTGGATGCACAAGATTGGTTAGAAAGCCTAATTGGACTAGAATTAGCCTTGGGAGGAGGAAAATAACCTAAATGTTCATCCAATGACACAAAAACACCTATTGGATGCATAAGATTGGTTAGAAACCCTAATTGGACTAGAATTAGCCTTGGGAGGAGGAAAATAACCTAAATGTTCATCCAATGACACAAAAACACCTATTGGATGCACAAGATTGGTTAGAAACCCTTATTGGACAAGATTAATTGTAGGGAGGACGAAAAGGACCTAAATGTTCATCCAATGACACAAAAACACCTATTGGATGCACAAGATTTGTTAAAAACCCTAATTGGACAAGAATTAGCCTAGGGAGGAAGAAAATGACCTAAATGTTCATCCAATGACACAAAACACCTATTCGATGCACAAGAATGGTTAAAAACCCTAATTGGACAAGAATTAGCCTAGGGAGGACGAAAATGACCTAAATGTTCAACCAATGACACAAAAACACCTATTGGATGCACAAGATTCGTTAGAAACCCCAATTGGACAAGATTAAGATTAGGGAGAACGAAATTGACCTAAATGTTCATCCAATGATACAAAACACCTTTTGGATGCACCAGATTGGTTAAAAACCCTAATTGGACAAGAATTAGCCTAGGGAGAACGAAAATGACCTAATTGTTCATCCAATGACACAAAAACACCTATTGGATACACAAGATTTGTTAGAAACCCTAATTGGACAAGAATATGCCTAGGGAGGACGAAAATGACCTAATTGTTCATCCAATGACACAAACACACCTATTGGATGCACAAGATTGGTTAGAAACCCTAATTGGACATGTCTAAGTTTAGGCAGGACGAAAATGACCAAATTGTTCTTCCAATGACACAAAACACCTATTGGATGCACAAGATTGGTTAAACACCCTAATTGGAAAAGATTGTGTGTAGGTAGTATGAAAATGACCTAAATACTCATCCAATGACACAAACACACCTATTGGATGCACAACATTGGTTAGAAACCCTAATTGGACAAGATTAAGTTTAGGAAGGACGAAAATGACCAAATTGTTCATCCAATGTCACAAAACACCTATTGGATGCACAACATTGGTTAAAAACCCTAATTGGACAAGAATTAGCCTAGGGAGGACGAAAATGACCTAATTGTTCATCCAATGACACAAAACACCTATTGGATGCACAATATTGGTTTGAAACCCTAATTGGACAAGATTAAGTGATGGGAGGACGAAAAGGACCTAAATGTTCATCCAATGACACATAAACACCTATTGGATGCACAAGATTTGTTAAAAACCCTAATTGGACAAGAATAAGCCTAGGGAGGACGAAAATGACCTAAATGTTCATCCAATGACACAAACACACCTATTGGATGCACAACATTGGTTAGAAACCCTAATTGGACAAGATTAAGTTTAGGAAGGACGAAAATGACCAAATTGTTCATCCAATGTCACAAAACACCTATTGGATGCACAACATTGGTTAAAAACCCTAATTGGACAAGAATTAGCCTAGGGAGGACGAAAATGACCTAATTGTTCATCCAATGACACAAAACACCTATTGGATGCACAATATTGGTTTGAAACCCTAATTGGACAAGATTAAGTGATGGGAGGACGAAAAGGACCTAAATGTTCATCCAATGACACATAAACACCTATTGGATGCACAAGATTTGTTAAAAACCCTAATTGGACAAGAATAAGCCTAGGGAGGACGAAAATGACCTAAATGTTCATCCAATGACACAAACACACCTATTGGATGCACAAGATTGGTTAGAAACCCTAATTGGACAAGTCTAAGTTTAGGGAGGACGAAAATGACCAAATTGTTCATCCAATGACACAAAACACCTATTGGATGCACAAGATTGGTTAAAAACCCTAATTGGACAAGAATTAGCCTAGGGAGGACGAAAATGACCTAATTGTTCATCCAATGACACAAAAACACCTATCGGATGCACAAGATTGGTTAGAAACCCTAATTGAACAAGATTAAGTGTAGGGAGGACGAAAATGACCTAAATGTTCATCCAATGACACAAAACACCAATTGGTTGCACAAGATTGGTTAAAAACCCTAATTGGACAAGATTAAGTTTAGGGAGGACGAAAATGACCTAAATATTCATCCAATGACACAACACACCTATTGGATGCACAAGATTGGTTAAAAACCCTAATTGGACAAGAATTATCATAGGGAGGACGAAAATGACCTAATTGTTCATCCAATGACACAAAACACCTATTGGATGCACAAGATTGGTTAAAAACCCTAATTGGACAAGAATTAGCCTAGGGAGGACGAAAATGACCTAATTGTTCATCCAATGACACAAAACACCTATTGGATGCACAAGATTGGTTAAAAACCCTAATTGGACAAGAATTAGCCTAGGGAGGACGAAAATGACCTAAATGTTCATCCAATGACACAAAAACACCTATTGGATGCACAAGATTGGTGAAAAACCCTAATTGGACAAGAATAAGCCAAGGGAGAACGAAAATGACCTAAATTTTCATCCATTGACACAAAACATCTATTGGATGCACAAGATTGGTTAAAAACCCTAATTGGACAAGAATTAGCCTAGGGAGGACGAAAATGACCTAATTGTGCATCCAATGACACAAAAAAACCTATTGGATGCACATGATTGGTTAGAAACCCTAGTTGGACAAGATTAAGTTTAGGGAGGACGAAAATGACCTAAATGTTCATCCAATGACACAAAACACCTATTGGATGCACAAGATTTGTTAAAAACCCTAATTGGACAAGAATTAGCCTAGGGAGGACGAAAATGACCTAATTGTTCATCCAATGATACAAAAACAACTATTGGATGCACAATATTGCTTAGAAACCCTAATTGGACAAGATTAAGTTTATGGAGGACGAAAATGACCTAAATGTTCATCCATTGACACAAAACACCTATTGGATGCACAAGATTGGTTAAAAACCCTAATTGGACAAGAATTAGCCTAGGGAGGACGAAAATGGCCTAATTGTGCATCCAATGACACAAAAAAACCTATTGGATGCACATGATTGGTTAGAAACCCTAGTTGGACAAGATTAAGTTTAGGGAGGACGAAAATGACCTAAATGTTCATCCAATGACACAAAACACCTATTGGATGCACAAGATTTGTTAAAAACCCTAATTGGACAAGAATTAGCCTAGGGAGGACGAAAATGGCCTAATTGTGCATCCAATGACACAAAAAAACCTATTGGATGCACATGATTGGTTAAAAACAACTATTGGATGCACAATATTGCTTAGAAACCCTAATTGGACAAGATTAAGTTTATGGAGGACGAAAATGACCTAAATGTTCATCCATTGACACAAAACACCTATTGGATGCACAAGATTGGTTAAAAACCCTAATTGGACAAGAATTAGCCTAGGGAGGACGAAAATGGCCTAATTGTGCATCCAATGACACAAAAAAACCTATTGGATGCACATGATTGGTTAGAAACCCTAGTTGGACAAGATTAAGTTTAGGGAGGACGAAAATGACCTAAATGTTCATCCAATGACACAAAACTCCTATTGGATGCACAAGATTGGTTACAAACCCTAATTGGACAAGATTAAGTGTAAGGAGGACGAAAATGACATAAATATTCATCCAATGACACAAAAACACCTATTGGATGCACAAGATTGGTTAAAAACCCTAATTGGACAAGAATTAGCCTAGGGAGGACGAAAATGACCTAAACGTTCATCCAATGACACAAAACACCTATTGGATGCACAAGATTGGTTAAAAACCCTAATTGGACAAGAATTAGCCTAGGTTGGACGAAAATGACGTAAATGTTCACCCCATGACACAAAACACCTATTGGATGCACAAGATTGCTTAAAAACCCTAATTGGACAAGAATTAGCCTAAGGAGGACGAAAATGACCTAATTGTTCATCCAATGACACAATAAAACCTATTGGATGCACATGATTGGTTAGAAACCCTAATTGGACAAGATTAAGTTTAGGGAGGACGAAAATGACCTAAATGTTCATCCAATGACACAAAACACCTATTGGATGCACAAGATTGGTTACAAACCCTAATTGGTCAAGATTAAGTGTAAGGAGGACGAAAATGACATAAATATTCATCCAATGACACAAAAACACCTATTGGATGCACAAGATTGGTTAAAAACCCTAATTGGACAAGAATTAGCCTAGGGAGGACGAAAATGACCTAAACGTTCATCAAATGACACAAAACACCTATTGGATGCACAAGATTGCTTAAAAACCCTAATTGGACAAGAATTAGCCTAGGGAGGACGAAAATGACCTAAATGTTCATCCAATGACACAAAAACACCTATTGGATGCACAAGATTGGTGAAAAACCCTAATTGGACAAGAATAAGCCTAGGGAGAACGAAAATGACCTAAATTTTCATCCATTGACACAAAACACCTATTGGATGCACAACATTGGTTAAAAACCCTAATTGGACAAGAATTAGCCTAGGGAGGACGAAAATGACCTAATTATTCATCCAATGATACAAAAACACCTATTGGATGCACAAGATTGGTTAAAAACCCTAATTGGACATGAATTAGCCTAGGGAGGACGAAAATGACCTAAACGTTCATCCAATGACACAAAACACCTATTGGATGCACAAGATTGCTTAAAAACCCTAATTGGACAAGAATTAGCCTAGGGAGGACGAAAATGACCTAAATGTTCATCCAATGACACAAAAACACCTATTGGATGCACAAGATTGGTTAAAAACCCTAATTGGACAAGAATAAGCCTAGGGAGAACGAAAATGACCTAAATTTTCATCCATTGACATAAAACACCTATTGGATGCACAAGATTTGTTAAAAACCCTAATTGGACAAGAATTAGCCTAGGGAGGACGAAAATGACCTAATTGTGCATCCAATGACACAAAAAAACCTATTGGATGCACATGATTGGTTAGAAACCCTAGTTGGACAAGATTAAGTTTAGGGAGGACGAAAATGACCTAAATGTTCATCCAATGACACAAAACACCTATTGGATGCACAAGATTGGTTAAAAACCCTAATAGGACAAGATTAAGTGTAAGGAGGACGAAAATGACATAAATATTCATCCAATGACACAAAAACACCTATTGGATGCACAAGATTGGTTAAAAACCCTAATTGGACAAGATTAAGTTTAGGGAGGACGAAAATGACCTAAATGTTCATCCAATGACACAAAACACCTGTTGGAAGTACAAGATTGGTTAGAAACCCAAATTGGACAAGAATTAGCCTAGGGAGAACGAAAATGACCTAAATGTTCATCCAATGACACAAACACACCTATTGGATGCACAAGATTGGTTAGAAACCCTAATTGGACAAGTCTAAGTTTAGGGAGGACGAAAATGACCAAATTGTTCATCCAATGACACAAAACACCTATTGGATGCACAAGATTGGTTAAAAATCCTAATTGGACAGGATTAAGTGTAGGGAGGACGAGAAGGACCTAAATGTTCATCTAATGAAACAAAAACACCCATTGGATGCACAAGATTGGTTAAAAACCCTAATTGGACAAGAATAAGCCTAGGGAGGACGAAAATGACCTAATTGTTCATCCAATGACACAAACACACCTATTGGATGCACAAGATTGGTTAGAAACCCTAATTGGAGAAGAATTAGCCTAGGGAGGACGAAAATAACCTAAATGTTCATCCCATGACACAAAAACACCTATTGGATGCACAAGATTGGTTAGAAACCCTAATTGGACAAGATTAAGTGTAGGGAGGACGAGAAGGACCTAAATGTTCATCCAATGACACAAAAACACCTATTGGATGCACAAGATTGGTTAGAAACCCTAATTGGACAAGATTAATTGTAGGGAGGACGAAAAGGACCTAAATGTTCATCCAATGACACAAAAACACCTATTGGATGCACAAGATTTGTTAAAAACCCTAATTGGACAAGAATTAGCCTAGGGAGGACGAAAATGACCTAATTGTTCATCCAATGACACAAACACACCTATTGGATGCACAAGATTGGTTAGAAAGCCTAATTGGACTAGAATTAGCCTTGGGAGGAGGAAAATAACCTAAATGTTCATCCAATGACACAAAAACACCTATTGGATGCATAAGATTGGTTAGAAACCCTAATTGGACTAGAATTAGCCTTGGGAGGAGGAAAATAACCTAAATGTTCATCCAATGACACAAAAACACCTATTGGATGCACAAGATTGGTTAGAAACCCTTATTGGACAAGATTAATTGTAGGGAGGACGAAAAGGACCTAAATGTTCATCCAATGACACAAAAACACCTATTGGATGCACAAGATTTGTTAAAAACCCTAATTGGACAAGAATAAGCCTAGGGAGGACGAAAATGACCTAAATGTTCATCCAATGACACAAACACACCTATTGGATGCACAAGATTGGTTAGAAACCCTAATTGGACAAGTCTAAGTTTAGGGAGGACGAAAATGACCAAATTGTTCATCCAATGACACAAAACACCTATTGGATGCACAACATTGGTTAAAAACCCTAATTGGACAAGAATTAGCCTAGGGAGGACGAAAATGACCTAATTGTTCATCCAATGACACAAAACACCTATTGGATGCACAATATTGGTTTGAAACCCTAATTGGACAAGATTAAGTGATGGGAGGACGAAAAGGACCTAAATGTTCATCCAATGACACATAAACACCTATTGGATGCACAAGATTTGTTAAAAACCCTAATTGGACAAGAATAAGCCTAGGGAGGACGAAAATGACCTAAATGTTCATCCAATGACACAAACACACCTATTGGATGCACAACATTGGTTAGAAACCCTAATTGGACAAGATTAAGTTTAGGAAGGACGAAAATGACCAAATTGTTCATCCAATGTCACAAAACACCTATTGGATGCACAACATTGGTTAAAAACCCTAATTGGACAAGAATTAGCCTAGGGAGGACGAAAATGACCTAATTGTTCATCCAATGACACAAAACACCTATTGGATGCACAATATTGGTTTGAAACCCTAATTGGACAAGATTAAGTGATGGGAGGACGAAAAGGACCTAAATGTTCATCCAATGACACATAAACACCTATTGGATGCACAAGATTTGTTAAAAACCCTAATTGGACAAGAATAAGCCTAGGGAGGACGAAAATGACCTAAATGTTCATCCAATGACACAAACACACCTATTGGATGCACAAGATTGGTTAAAAACCCTAATTGGACAAGTCTAAGTTTAGGGAGGACGAAAATGACCAAATTGTTCATCCAATGACACAAAACACCTATTGGATGCCCAAGATTGGTTAAAAATCCTAATTGGACAAGATTAAGTGTAGGGAGGACGAGAAGGACCTAAATGTTCATCTAATGACACAAAAACACCCATTGGATGCACAAGATTGGTTAAAAACCCTAATTGGACAAGAATAAGCCTAGGGAGGACGAAAATGACCTAATTGTTCATCCAATGACACAAACACACCTATTGGATGCACAAGATTGGTTAGAAACCCTAATTGGACAAGAATTAGCCTTGGGAGGAGGAAAATAACCTAAATGTTCATCCAATGACACAAAAACACCTATTGGATGCATAAGATTGGTTAGAAACCCTAATTGGACAAGAATTAGCCTTGGGAGGAGGAAAATAACCTAAATGTTCATCCAATGACACAAAAACACCTATTGGATGCACAAGATTGGTTAGAAACCCTAATTGGACAAGATTAATTGTAGGGAGGACGAAAAGGACCTAAATGTTCATCCAATGACACAAAAACACCTATTGGATGCACAAGATTTGTTAAAAACCCTAATTGGACAAGAATTAGCCTAGGGAGGACGAAAATGACCTAAATGTTCATCCAATGACACAAAACACCTATTGGATGCACAAGATTGGTTAAAAATCCTAATTGGACAAGTATTAGCCTAGGTTGGACGAAAATGACCTAATTATTCATCCAATGACACAAAAACATCTATTGGACGCACAAGACAGGTTAGAAACCCTAATTGGACTAGATTAAGTGTAGGGAGGACGAGAAGGACATAAATGTTCATCCAATGACACCAAAACACCTATTGGTTGCACAAGATTGGTAAAAAACCTTAATTGGACATGAATAAGCCTAGGGAGGACGAAAATGACCAAATTGTTCATCCAATGACACAAACACACCTATTGGATGCACAAGATTGGTTAGAAACCCTAATTGGACAAGAATTAGCTTAGGGAGGACGAAAATGACCTAAATGTTCAACCAATGACACAAAAACACCTATTGGATGCACAAGACTGGATAGAAACCCCAATTGGACAAGATTATGATTAGGGAAGACGAAATTGACCTAAATGTTCATCCAATGACACAAAACACCTTTTGGATGCACAAGATTGGTTAGAAACCCTAATTGGACAAGAATTAGCCTAGGGAGGACGAAAATGACCTAATTGTTCATCCAATGACACAAAAACACCTATTGGATACACAAGATTTGTTAGAAACCCTAATTGGTCAAGAATATGCCTAGGGAGGACGAAAATGACCTAATTGTTCATCCAATGACACAAACACACCTATTGGATACACAAGACAGGTTAGAAACCCTAATTGGACAAGATTAAGTGTAGGGAGAACGAGAAGGACCTAAATGTTCATCCAATGACACAAAAACACCTATTGGATGTACAAGATTGGTAAAAAACCTTAATTGGACATGAATAAGCCTAGGGAGGACGAAAATGACCAAATTGTTCATCCAATGACACAAACACACCTATTGGATGCACAAGATTGATTAGAAACCCTAATTGGACAAGAATTAGCCTAGGGAGGACGAAAATGACCTAATTGTTCATCCAATGACACAAAAACACCTATTGGATGCACAAGATTGGTTAGAAACCGTATTTGGACAAGATTAATTGAAGGGAGGACGAAAAGGACCTAAATGTTCATCCAATGACACATAAACACCCATTAGATGCACAAGATTTGTTAAAAACCCTAATTTGGCAAGAATAAGCCTAGGGAGGACGAAAATGACCTAAATGTTCATCCAATGACACAAACACACCTATTGGATGCACAAGATTGGTTAGAAACCCTAATTGGACAAGTCTAAGTTTAGGGAGGACGAAAATGACCAAATTGTTCATCCAATGACACAAAACACCAATTGGATGCACAAGATTGGTTAAAAATCCTAATTGGACAAGATTAAGTGTAGGGAGGACGAGAAGGACCTAACTGTTCATCTAATGACACAAAAACACCCATTGGATGCACAAGATTGGTTAAAAACCCTAATTGGACAAGAATAAGCCTAGGGAGGACGAAAATGACCTAATTGTTCATCCAATGACACAAACACACCTATTGGATGCACAAGATTGGTTAGAAACCCTAATTGGACAAGAATTAGCCTTGGGAGGAGGAAAATAACCTAAATGTTCATCCAATGACACAAAAACACCTATTAGATGCACAAGATTGGTTAGAAACCCTAATTGGACAAGATTAATTGTAGGGAGGACGAAAAGGACCTAAATGTTTATCCAATGATACAAAAACACCTATTGGATGCACAAGATTTGTTAAAAACCCTAATTGGACAAGAATTAGCCTAGGGAGGACGAAAATGACCTAAATGTTCAACCAATGACACAAAAACACCTATTGGATGCACAAGATTGGTTAGAAACCCCAATTGGACAAGATTAAGATTAGGGAGGACGAAATTGACCTAAATGTTCATCCAATGACACAAAACACCTTTTGGATGCACAAGATTGGTTAGAAACCCTAATTGGACAAGAATTAGCCTAGGGAGGACGAAAATGACCTAATTGTTCATCCAATGACACAAAAACACCTATTGGATACACAAGATTTGTTAGAAACCATTAATTGGACAAGAATATGCCTAGGGAGGACGAAAATGACCTAATTGTTCATCCAATGACACAAACACACTTATTGGATGCATAAGATTGGTTAGAAACCCTAATTGGACAAGTCTAAGTGATGGGAGGACGAAAAGGACCTAAATGTTCATCCAATGACACATAAACACCTATTGGATGCACAAGATTTGTTAAAAACCCTAATTGGACAAGAATAAGCCTAGGGAGGACGAAAATGACCTAAATGTTCATCCAATGACACAAACACACCTATTGGATGCACAAGATTGGTTAGAAACCCTAATTGGACAAGTCTATGTTTAGGGAGGACGAAAATGACCAAATTGTTCATCCAATGACACAAAACACCTATTGGATGCACAAGATTGGTTAAAAATCCTAATTGGACAAGATTAAGTGTAGGGAGGACGAGAAGGACCTAAATGTTCATCTAATGACACAAAAACACCCATTGGATGCACAAGATTGGTTAAAAACCCTAATTGGACAAGAATAAGCCTAGGGAGGACGAAAATGACCTAATTGTTCATCCAATGACACAAACAAACCTATTGGATGCACAAGATTGGTTAGAAACCCTAATTGGACAAGAATTAGCCTTGGGAGGAGGAAAATAACCTAAATGTTCATCCAATGACACAAAAACACCTATTGGATGCATAAGATTGGTTAGAAACCCTAATTGGACTAGAATTAGCCTTGGGAGGAGGAAAATAACCTAAATGTTCATCCAATGACACAAAAACACCTATTGGATGCACAAGATTGGTTAGAAACCCTTATTGGACAAGATTAATTGTAGGGAGGACGAAAAGGACCTAAATGTTCATCCAATGACACAAAAACACCTATTGGATGCACAAGATTTGTTAAAAACCCTAATTGGACAAGAATTAGCCTAGGGAGGAAGAAAATGACCTAAATGTTCATCCAATGACACAAAACACCTATTCGATGCACAAGAATGGTTAAAAACCCTAATTGGACAAGAATTAGCCTAGGGAGGACGAAAATGACCTAAATGTTCAACCAATGACACAAAAACACCTATTGGATGCACAAGATTGGTTAGAAACCCCAATTGGACAAGATTAAGATTAGGGAGAACGAAATTGACCTAAATGTTCATCCAATAACACAAAACACCTTTTGGATGCACCAGATTGGTTAAAAACCCTAATTGGACAACAATTAGCCTATGGAGAACGAAAATGACCTAATTGTTCATCCAATGACACAAAAACACCTATTGGATACACAAGATTTGTTAGAAACCCTAATTGGACAAGAATATGCCTAGGGAGGACGAAAATGACCTAATTGTTCATCCAATGACACAAACACACCTATTGGATGCACAAGATTGGTTAGAAACCCTAATTGGACATGTCTAAGTTTAGGCAGGACGAAAATGACCAAATTGTTCTTCCAATGACACAAAACACCTATTGGATGCACAAGATTGGTTAAACACGCTAATTGGAAAAGATTGTGTGTAGGTGGTATGAAAATGACCTAAATACTCATCCAATGACACAAACACACCTATTGGATGCACAACATTGGTTAGAAACCCTAATTGGACAAGATTAAGTTTAGGAAGGACGAAAATGACCAAATTGTTCATCCAATGTCACAAAACACCTATTGGATGCACAACATTGGTTAAAAACCCTAATTGGACAAGAATTAGCCTAGGGAGGACGAAAATGACCTAATTGTTCATCCAATGACACAAAACACCTATTGGATGCACAATATTGGTTTGAAACCCTAATTGGACAAGATTAAGTGATGGGAGGACGAAAAGGACCTAAATGTTCATCCAATGACACATAAACACCTATTGGATGCACAAGATTTGTTAAAAACCCTAATTGGACAAGAATAAGCCTAGGGAGGACGAAAATGACCTAAATGTTCATCCAATGACACAAACACACCTATTGGATGCACAAGATTGGTTAAAAACCCTAATTGGACAAGTCTAAGTTTAGGGAGGACGAAAATGACCAAATTGTTCATCCAATGACACAAAACACCTATTGGATGCCCAAGATTGGTTAAAAATCCTAATTGGACAAGATTAAGTGTAGGGAGGACGAGAAGGACCTAAATGTTCATCTAATGACACAAAAACACCCATTGGATGCACAAGATTGGTTAAAAACCCTAATTGGACAAGAATAAGCCTAGGGAGGACGAAAATGACCTAATTGTTCATCCAATGACACAAACACACCTATTGGATGCACAAGATTGGTTAGAAACCCTAATTGGACAAGAATTAGCCTTGGGAGGAGGAAAATAACCTAAATGTTCATCCAATGACACAAAAACACCTATTGGATGCATAAGATTGGTTAGAAACCCTAATTGGACAAGAATTAGCCTTGGGAGGAGGAAAATAACCTAAATGTTCATCCAATGACACAAAAACACCTATTGGATGCACAAGATTGGTTAGAAACCCTAATTGGACAAGATTAATTGTAGGGAGGACGAAAAGGACCTAAATGTTCATCCAATGACACAAAAACACCTATTGGATGCACAAGATTTGTTAAAAACCCTAATTGGACAAGAATTAGCCTAGGGAGGACGAAAATGACCTAAATGTTCATCCAATGACACAAAACACCTATTGGATGCACAAGATTGGTTAAAAATCCTAATTGGACAAGTATTAGCCTAGGTTGGACGAAAATGACCTAATTATTCATCCAATGACACAAAAACATCTATTGGACGCACAAGACAGGTTAGAAACCCTAATTGGACTAGATTAAGTGTAGGGAGGACGAGAAGGACATAAATGTTCATCCAATGACACAAAAACACCTATTGGTTGCACAAGATTGGTAAAAAACCTTAATTGGACATGAATAAGCCTAGGGAGGACGAAAATGACCAAATTGTTCATCCAATGACACAAAACAACTATTGGATGCACAAGTTTGGTTAAAAATCCTAATTGGACAAGATTAAGTGTAGGGAGGACGAGAAGGACCTAAATGTTCATCTAATGACACAAAAACACCCATTGGATGCACAAGATTGGTTAAAAACCCTTATTTAACAAGAATAAGCCTTGGGAGGAGGAAAATAACCTAAATGTTCATCCGATGACACAAAAACACCTATTGGATGCACAAGATTGGTTAGAAACCCTAATTGGACAAGATTAATTGTAGGGAGGACGAAAAGGACCTAAATGTTCATCCAATGACACAAAAACACCTATTGGATGCACAAGATTTGTTAAAAACCCTAATTGCACAAGAATTAGCCTAGGGAGGACGAAAATGACGTAAATGTTCATCTAATGACACAAAAACACCTATTGGATGCACAAGATTGGTTAGAAACCCTATTTGGACAAGATTAATTGAAGGGAGGACGAAAAGGACCTAAATGTTCATCCAATGACACATAAACACCCATTGGATGCACAAGATTTGTTAAAAACCCTAATTTGGCAAGAATAAGCCTAGGGAGGACGAAAATGACCTAAATGTTCATCCAATGACACAAACACACCTATTGGATGCACAAGATTGGTTAGAAACCCTAATTGGACAAGTCTAAGTTTAGGGAGGACGAAAATGACCAAATTGTTCATCCAATGACACAAAACACCTATTGGATGCACAAGATTGGTTTAAAATCCTAATTGGACAAGATTAAGTGTAGGGAGGACGAGAAGGACCTAACTGTTCATCTAATGACACAAAAACACCCATTGGATGCACAAGATTGGTTAAAAACCCTAATTGGACAGGAATAAGCCTAGGGAGGACGAAAATGACCTAATTGTTCATCCAATGACACAAACACACCTATTGGATGCACAAGATTGGTTAGAAACCCTAATTGGACAAGATTAATTGTAGGGAGGACGAAAAGGACCTAAATGTTTATCCAATGACACAAAAACACCTATTGGATGCACAAGATTTGTTAAAAACCCTAATTGGACAAGAATTAGCCTAGGGAGGACGAAAATGACCTAAATGTTCAACCAATGACACAAAAACATCTATTGGATGCACAAGATTGGTTAGAAACCCCAATTGGACAAGATTAAGATTAGGGAGGACGAAAATGACCTAATTGTTCATCCAATGACACAAAAACACCTATTGGATGCACAAGATTGGTTAAAAACCCTAATTGGACAAGATTAAGTGATGGGAGGACGAAAAGGACCTAAATGTTCATCCAATGACACATAAACACCTATTGGATGCACAATATTTGTTAAAAACCCTAATTGGACAAGAATAAGCCTAGGGAGGACGAAAATGACCTAAATGTTCATCCAATGACACAAACACACCTATTGGATGCACAAGATTGGTTAAAAACCCTAATTGGACAAGTCTAAGTTTAGGGAGGACGAAAATGACCAAATTGTTCATCCAATGACACAAAACACCTATTGGATGCCCAAGATTGGTTAAAAATCCTAATTGGACAAGATTAAGTGTAGGGAGGACGAGAAGGACCTAAATGTTCATCTAATGACACAAAAACACCCATTGGATGCACAAGATTGGTTAAAAACCCTAATTGGACAAGAATAAGCCTAGGGAGGACGAAAATGACCTAATTGTTCATCCAATGACACAAACACACCTATTGGATGCACAAGATTGGTTAGAAACCCTAATTGGACAAGAATTAGCCTTGGGAGGAGGAAAATAACCTAAATGTTCATCCAATGACACAAAAACACCTATTAGATGCACAAGATTGGTTAGAAACCCTAATTGGACAAGATTAATTGTAGGGAGGACGAAAAGGACCTAAATGTTTATCCAATGATACAAAAACACCTATTGGATGCACAAGATTTGTTAAAAACCCTAATTGGACAAGAATTAGCCTAGGGAGGACGAAAATGACCTAAATGTTCAACCAATGACACAAAAACACCTATTGGATGCACAAGATTGGTTAGAAACCCCAATTGGACAAGATTAAGATTAGGGAGGACGAAATTGACCTAAATGTTCATCCAATGACACAAAACACCTTTTGGATGCACAAGATTGGTTAGAAACCCTAATTGGACAAGAATTAGCCTAGGGAGGACGAAAATGACCTAATTGTTCATCCAATGACACAAAAACACCTATTGGATACACAAGATTTGTTAGAAACCATTAATTGGACAAGAATATGCCTAGGGAGGACGAAAATGACCTAATTGTTCATCCAATGACACAAACACACTTATTGGATGCATAAGATTGGTTAGAAACCCTAATTGGACAAGTCTAAGTTTAGGGAGGACGAAAATGACCAAATTGTTTATCCAATGACACAAAACACCTATTGGATGCACAAGATTGGTTAAAAACCCTTATTGGAAAAGATTGTGTGTAGGTAGTACGAAAATGACCTAAATACTCATCCAATCACACAAAAACACCTATTGGATGCACAAGATTGGTTAGAAACCCTAATTGGACACGATTAAGTGTAGGGAGGACGAAAATGACCTAAATGTTCATCCAATGACACAAAACACCTATTGGATGCACAAGATTGGTTAAAAACCCTAACTGGACAAGAATTAGCCTAGGGAGGACGAAAATGACCTAATTGTTCATCCAATGACACAAAAACACCTATTGGATGCACAAGATTGGTTAGAAACCCTATTTGGACAAGATTAATTGTAGGGAGGACGAAAATGACCTAAATGTTCATCCAATGACACAAACACACCTATTGGATGCACAAGATTGGTTAAAAACCCTAATTGGACAAGTCTAAGTTTAGGGAGGACGAAAATGACAAAATTGTTCATCCAATGACACAAAACACCTATTGGATGCCCAAGATTGGTTAAAAACCCTAATTGGAAAAGAATAAGTGTAGGGAGTACAAAAAGGACCTAAATATTGATCCAATGACACATAAACACCTATGGGATACACAAGATTGGTTAAAAACCCTAATTGGACAAGATTAAGTTTATGGAGGACGAAAATGACCTAAATGTTCATCCAATGACACAAAACACCTATTGGATGCACAAGATTGGTTAAAAACCCTAATTGGACAAGAATTAGCCTAGGGAGGACGAAAATGACCTAAATGTTCATCCAATGACACAAACACACCTATTGGATGCACAAGATTGGTTAAAAACCCTAATTGGACAAGAATAAGCCTAGGGAGAACGAAAATGACCTAATTGTTCATCCAATGACACAAACACACCTATTGGATGCACAAGATTGGTTAGAAACCCTAATTGGACAAGAATAAGCCTAGGGAGGTCGAAAATGACCTAAAAGTTCATCCAATGACACAGACACACCTATTGGATGCACAAGATTTGTTAGAAACCCTAATTGGACAAGAATAAGCCTAGGGAGGACGAAAATGACCTAATTGTTCATCCAATGACACAAACACACCTATTGGATGCACAAGATTGGTTAGAAACCCTAATTGGACATGTCTAAGTTTAGGCAGGACGAAAATGACCAAATTGTTCTTCCAATGACACAAAACACCTATTGGATGCACAAGATTGGTTAAACACCCTAATTGGAAAAGATTGTGTGTAGGTAGTATGAAAATGACCTAAATACTCATCCAATGACACAAACACACCTATTGGATGCACAACATTGGTCAAAAACCCTATTTGGACAAGATTAAGTGTAGGGAGGACGAAAATGACCTAAATGTTCATCCAATGACACAAACACACCTATTGGATGCACAAGATTGGTTAGAAACCCTAATTGGACAAGAATTAGCCTAGGGAGGACGAAAATGACCTAATTGTTCATCCAATGACACAAAAACACCTATTGGATGCACAAGATTGGTTAGAAACCCCAATTGGACAAGATTAAGATTAGGGAGGACGAAATTGACCTAAATGTTCATCCAATGACACAAAACACCTTTTGGATGCACAAGATTGGTTAGAAACCCTAATTGGACAAGAATTAGCCTAGGGAGGACGAAAATGACCTAATTGTTCATCCAATGACACAAAAACACCTATTGGATACACAAGATTTGTTAGAAACCCTAATTGGACAAGAATATGCCTAGGGAGGACGAAAATGACCTAATTGTTCATCCAATGACACAAACACACCTATTGGATACACAAGACAGGTTAGAAACCCTAATTGGACAAGATTAAGTGTAGGGAGAACGAGAAGGACCTAAATGTTCATCCAATGACACAAAAACACCTATTGGATGTACAAGATTGGTAAAAAACCTTAATTGGACATGAATAAGCCTAGGGAGGACGAAAATGACCAAATTGTTCATCCAATGACACAAACACACCTATTGGATGCACAAGATTGATTAGAAACCCTAATTGGACAAGAATTAGCCTAGGGAGGACGAAAATGACCTAATTGTTCATCCAATGACACAAAAACACCTATTGGATGCACAAGATTGGTTAGAAACCGTATTTGGACAAGATTAATTGAAGGGAGGACGAAAAGGACCTAAATGTTCATCCAATGACACATAAACACCCATTAGATGCACAAGATTTGTTAAAAACCCTAATTTGGCAAGAATAAGCCTAGGGAGGACGAAAATGACCTAAATGTTCATCCAATGACACAAACACACCTATTGGATGCACAAGATTGGTTAGAAACCCTAATTGGACAAGTCTAAGTTTAGGGAGGACGAAAATGACCAAATTGTTCATCCAATGACACAAAACACCAATTGGATGCACAAGATTGGTTAAAAATCCTAATTGGACAAGATTAAGTGTAGGGAGGACGAGAAGGACCTAACTGTTCATCCAATGACACAAAAACACCCATTGGATGCACAAGATTGGTTAAAAACCCTAATTGGACAAGAATAAGCCTAGGGAGGACGAAAATGACCTAATTGTTCATCCAATGACACAAACACACCTATTGGATGCACAAGATTGGTTAGAAACCCTAATTGGACAAGAATTAGCCTTGGGAGGAGGAAAATAACCTAAATGTTCATCCAATGACACAAAAACACCTATTAGATGCACAAGATTGGTTAGAAACCCTAATTGGACAAGATTAATTGTAGGGAGGACGAAAAGGACCTAAATGTTTATCCAATGACACAAAAACACCTATTGGATGCACAAGATTTGTTAAAAACCCTAATTGGACAAGAATTAGCCTAGGGAGGACGAAAATGACCTAAATGTTCAACCAATGACACAAAAACACCTATTGGATGCACAAGATTGGTTAGAAACCCCAATTGGACAAGATTAAGATTAGGGAGGACGAAAATGACCTAATTGTTCATCCAATGACACAAAAACACCTATTGGATGCACAAGATTGGTTAAAAACCCTAATTGGACAAGATTAAGTGATGGGAGGACGAAAAGGACCTAAATGTTCATCCAATGACACATAAACACCTATTGGATGCACAATATTTGTTAAAAACCCTAATTGGACAAGAATAAGCCTAGGGAGGACGAAAATGACCTAAATGTTCATCCAATGACACAAACACACTTATTGGATGCACAAGATTGGTTAGAAACCCTAATTGGACAAGTCTAAGTTTAGGGAGGACGAAAATGACCAAATTGTTCATCCAATGACACAAAACACCTATTGGATGCACAAGATTGGTTAAAAATCCTAATTGGACAAGATTAAGTGTAGGGAGGACGACAAGGACCTAAATGTTCATCTAATGACACAAAAACACCCATTGGATGCACAAGATTGGTTAAAAACCCTAATTGGACAAGAATAAGCCTAGGGAGGACGAAAATGACCTAATTGTTCATCCAATGACACAAACAAACCTATTGGATGCACAAGATTGGTTAGAAACCCTAATTGGACAAGAATTAGCCTTGGGAGGAGGAAAATAACCTAAATGTTCATCCAATGACACAAAAACACCTATTGGATGCATAAGATTGGTTAGAAACCCTAATTGGACTAGAATTAGCCTTGGTAGGAGGAAAATAACCTAAATGTTCATCCAATGACACAAAAACACCTATTGGATGCACAAGATTGGTTAGAAACCCTAATTGGACAAGATTAATTGTAGGGAGGACGAAAAGGACCTAAATGTTCATCCAATGACACAAAAACACCTATTGGATGCACAAGATTTGTTAAAAACCCTAATTGGACAAGAATTAGCCTAGGGAGGACGAAAATGACCTAAATGTTCATCCAATGACACAAAACACCTATTGGATGCACAAGATTGGTTAAAAATCCTAATTGGACAAGTATTAGCCTAGGTTGGACGAAAATGACCTAATTGTTCATCCAATGACACAAAAACACCTATTGGATGCACAAGACAGATTAGAAACCCTTATTGGACAAGATTAAGTGTAGGGAGGACGAGAAGGACCTAAATGTTCATCCAATGACACAAAAACACCTATTGGTTGCACAAGATTGGTAAAAAACCTTAATTGGACATGAATAAGCCTAGGGAGGACGAAACTGACCAAATTGTTCATCCAATGACACAAACACACCTATTGGATGCACAAGATCGGTTAGAAACCCTAATTGGACAAGAATTAGCCTAGGGAGGACGAAAATAACCTAAATGTTCAACCTATGACACAAAAACACCTATTGGATGCACAAGATTGGTTACAAACACCAATTGGACAAGATTAAGATTAGGGAGGACGAAATTGACCTAAATGTTCATCCAATGACACAAAACACCTTTTGGATGCACCAGATTGGTTAAAAACCCTAATTGGACAAGAATTAGCCTAGGGAGAACGAAAATGACCTAATTGTTCATCCAATGACACAAAAACACCTATTGGATACACAAGATTTGTTAGAAACCCTAATTGGACAAGAATATGCCTAGGGAGGACGAAAATGACCTAATTGTTCATCCAATGACACAAACACACCTATTGGATGCACAAGATTGGTTAGAAACCCTAATTGGACATGTCTAAGTTTAGGCAGGACGAAAATGACCAAATTGTTCTTCCAATGACACAAAACACCTATTGGATGCACAAGATTGGTTAAACACCCTAATTGGAAAAGATTGTGTGTAGGTAGTATGAAAATGACCTAAATACTCATCCAATGACACAAACACACCTATTGGATGCACAAGATTGGTTAAAAACCCTAATTGGACAAGATTAAGTTTATGGAGGACGAAAATGACCTAAATGTTCATCCAATGACACAAAAACACCTATTGGATGCACAAGATTTGTTAAAAACCCTAATTGCACAAGAATTAGCCTAGGGAGGACGACAATGACCTAAATGTTCATCCAATGACACAAAACACCTATTGGATGCACAAGATTGGTTAAAAATCCTAATTGGACAAGAATAAGCCTAGGGAGGACGAAAATGACCTAATTGTTCATCCAATGACACAAACACACCTATTGGATGCACAAGATTGGTTAGAAACCCTAATTGGACAAGAATTAGCCTAGGGAGGACGAAAATGACCTAATTGTTCATCCAATGACACAAAACCACCTATTGGATGCACAAGATTGGTTAGAAACCCTATTTGGAAAAGATTAATTCTAGGGATGACGAAAAGGACCTAAATGTTCATCCAATGACACATAAACACCCATTGGATGCACAAGATTTGTTAAAAACCCTAATTTGGCAAGAATAAGCCTAGGGAGGACGAAAATGACCTAAATGTTCATCAAATGACACAAACACACCTATTGGATGCACAAGATTGGTTAGAAACCCTAATTGGACAAGTCTAAGTTTAGGGAGGACGAAAATGACCAAATTGTTCATCCAATGACACAAAACACCTATTGGATGCACAAGATTGGTTAAAAATCCTAATTGGACAAGATTAAGTGTAGGGAGGACGAGAAGGACCTAACTGTTCATCTAATGACACAAAAACACCCATTGGATGCACAAGATTGGTTA